>OZJO01000746.1:9291-58370 GCA_900406225.1 Acrobeloides nanus | reverse complement strand
TAAATCGATGTTATATACAGGCTTATGGTCAAGCTGTTAACCAACTGAGCCATTGATCCACCGTTGGAAGCAGCGTTCTATGTTCTTGTCCTTCTCGTTGAGCAGCTTCTTTACTATACCTATAACAGATACAAAATATTCAGAAACAAAATAGTATTTCTTTAACTGCTTAAGACCCACACTATGTTCCCGAACGCTAAAATCTGATTAGATTCGTAAAAACGGCTCAAAAATGATAGAAAAACACATATCCAAAATCAAATTTTTAAAAGCCTTTATATTTTGATGTGTCACCGGTGACACAATGGGCAAAAATCAATTAGTAAACAAAATTAATTTATTTCACAAAATTTCTTACAAACACTGGATATATTGAGTAGGTTCAGATGTTGAACTGTTTCAATATAAATTTATCACAACGATAAAAGTAGACAAGCAAAAATACAAATTACCAAAAAGGTGCAAGCGCGTGCAAGAAGCTAACAATAGTTTTAATAAGGTATGAGTTGCCGTTATACTATAGGTAACTTTTGAACGAAATTGAACGGCTTATATAGATCAATGTATACCTGCGGGTCGTACATTGACAAAATTGTACCAGAAAGAGCACTGCTAAATAAAATGACAAAGTACATACGAATGGATGTGAGTATGATTTGAATTGCAGTCAAGTAAAAATAAATGTAACTAGTTAGAATTATAGCAAACACTTTTGCACTTACTACTAAAACGCGGTTTTTAATAAATAGAACCAAAAAATATGTGCATAAGTTTTATATGAAAAATTAATCATTTATGCCCATTGTATCACCGGTGACACAAACTTTTGACGCAGGATTGCTTATTATAAAACTTATATGCCCGAAACTTTTATTACTTCCCTAAAAACCTTAGATATCAAACTATTAAACCATATAAAATAACATCGGTATGTGCTCAACTTTTGGAGAAAATACAACTTCCTTGAAAACATATGTAAAAACCAAAAATATCCGAATGAAAACAAGTGGAAAGCAATGAGTCACTGCACATCTGAACATTGTTCTTATATGAATTTTTTATTGGAAAAAATAAATTTATAAAAATAAATTTTGAAAAATATCAGTACAGAACTTCTTAATTTTAAGGATATGGACAAGTGAAGCAAACATTGACACCAAAATCGCAAGAGTTCGCCTGACCTGGCCATACTTGATTATTCCACGGGGCAGTTGCATTATTTGCAGAAGCGGGGCATCCGATATTCACACAGTGGTTTGCCATATCCGGTCCATTAGTGGGGCTAGTACAAGGAGCTAAATTACCGCATGTTTTTCATTGAATAATCAAGCTCTTACTTTGGCTTTGACAAAGAGCGCAAGTGCAGTTGACGATCGGAACCCCAGGAGCGGCCGAAAAATGATTGATAAATCCAGCATTACATCCGCGATTGATGCACGCGATATTGCATTGAGCATTAGCAGCTAAAATATAGATTGCGGGTTACTTCTGCTGAAATCCTACCATCAATGGCCTGTCTTTGGAATTTCACAAATGGTGTTGCCGGGCAAGCGAGACAGTTAAACATCCCTCCATCACAATCCGCTCCGGCACAACCGAGTATTCCTTGGCAATAGTTCACAGCATCTGCATTGACATTGCATTGGACTAAAAGATGGTCGATTAGATTTAAAGCAACGCATAGATCTTACCGTTGTTGTTGCAAATCTGACAAGCACAACCTACGGGCCAATCAGGGTGTACACTTTGAAGATTTGTACCGAAATAGATTCCAGTAAGGCAGCCGAGATTCTTGCAAGTTTGAATGCATTGAACTTGATTTGAATCTAAAAAAGGAGATTCAGTCAGGGTTGCCAGATGAAATTTTCAAAAAAAGCATCCTTAAAAAAAAGCAAAAATAAAGCAATGGCTCTAGAAAAAAAGCAATTTTTTTATCAAACAATAAAATTTTAAAAAATTTATTTTTAACAAAATCCGATATAATTTTCAATACATTTATCGCTTGAGGATTTTGTTTTAAAATGCAATTTTTTTCACAAAATTCGAAAATTCAATTTGTTGACAATTTATTTTTATTTTTCTCTATAAATTCGACTTTTTCGCAAAAATTTAGAAATCCAGAAGGGGGTCACATCACCTTGATCCCCCAAGACGATTTTTTCGTTATTTTTCGCCAAAAATAGGAAAAATTTCCTTGGTCCCCTCATGTTGTTTTTTCGAAAATTTTTTTGTTAAAATATTGATGTTTTTTTGCAAAAATAGCGCAACAGATAAAATTTTTTTGAAAAATGGTCAATTTGAAATGGCTGAAAATGCTCAGAAAATTAAGATTTTTTATGTAAAAAATAGAAAATTGGACATTTTTAGTGAAAGAACATAATGGGGGACCATTATGATTTTGAACAAAAAGGGGTACCATAAGGAAAAATTTTGCTTTATTTTCAATCTCAAAATAAAGCAAAGGGGTCTAAAAAAAGCAAAATGCTTTAAAAAAAGCGAAAATGGCATCCCTGGATTCAGTTGTGTGCGGGGAGCGAGGTATGAACAACACGCGCACCACTCAATTATAGTGGAATTAGATTTGTTCCGAAATTTGCTACTTTTCCTTTATTTCGACACCCTTTGAAAAAAGCTTTCTTTTTTATTTGTTTTTAAAATTTGCTTCGATTATTTCGATTTAGGATGAATATCAAAAAAGAAAGCTTTTTTCAAACGGAGTCGAGATAACGGAAAAGTACCCGAAAATATTCGAGCGTCGAAACGTTGAAAACAAGGGTGTGCCTTTGCGAAAAAATTTTCGAGTTTCGATTTCATTCGAGAATTGGAGTTTGAGGCACACCCCTGTTTTTTTCAACGTTTCAACGCATGAAAAATCAATCCTATGTCTTCCCTAGTGTTAGCTAAATCTATGGGATTCGAAAACGGTCAAGTGAAAAGTTAGAAGTAAAAATGGAAAATTGTTTCAAAATAGGATAGTTTTAACAGGGTTAAAATTTAATTTTTTAACCCTCATCGGCTAACCTCATTTTTAATGATTCTAGCTAACCAGGGGTCAATTTGACCCTGCAATAAAAATCTTNTCGGCTAACCTCATTTTTAATGATTCTAGCTAACCAGGGGTCAATTTGACCCTGCAATAAAAATCTTCTTGAAATCATTATTTTTTACTATAAAAATAACTTTTTTTAAATGTTTTTTATGTTTTTTATTTGTTTAAAAATGTTTTGCACAAAATTGTTTGGAAAAATATATTGCTTCAACGATTTTTTAATGATTCACCATAAACTTTTCCCTTTCACATGATCAAAACAATCCGAACAAGTGGGCTTGCTCGGGCTTTTTCAAAATGGTCAAAACAGACCGAATAGACATGAAAAAGTGCTTCGAAGATGAAGAAATAAAGATACAAAGTTAGATCGATGCCAAAAAATCATGGATAAAAATATAAAATTTCGATAATTTTATATATAGGGTCAAAATGACCCCTGGTTAGCTAGAATAGAATTTTTCAGTATATGATCTATATTTTTTCTAGAATACTATAACTTCATATATCCAACTAAAATTTTAGAAACTAGATATAAAAATCTATTTGGATTTTGAATATCATGTTCAGAAATCTTTGTAACACAAATTTATGCACCTTTAAAATTTTACAGGGTCAAAATGACCCCTGGTTAGCCGATGAGGGTTAATAAAAAATCGATTTTTTTAATCAATATTTTTTTCGCCTCTCAGGAGAACTCATCACCCACCATGTCCGTTGTTAATTTTTTAATCTTTACTAAGTCCGCACTCCTAATTTACTCCCTTGAACTTACCCAAAGCCGAAGTTGCCAAAACCAAAAATATAATAGCAAAAAAGAATCGGGTATGCATAATTTCCTTTCGACCTATTGAAGACACCAATTGATTGTTAATCAATATTAAATACTACACTCTTTTGAAATCAACATGGTACGTCTGAGTACGTCTGATGATCCTTCTGTTTGATTAACCTGTTGTTTTTTCGCTTTACGAATATGTTCAGACTTCAATACAAGGGTGTCCAATTGATTCAAATAATTCGCTTTAATCATAGCTCTATATCCATCCGTTTGACAAAAGTTAACACAATCTGAACACGGGAATTTTGTGACTCTTAAAAATTTCAAGAATAGATTTTTGCCTCATTCTGCATGTTGTTTATGCTACACAAAAATAAAGTGATGAAGCGAATATATTTTTATAGTTAACATAGAATTCGACCATATCTTCTAGACATTATCGAATGATATATTTATCAAATTTTTGGGGGAAAATGGCAAAATATCAGCTTATCTCAAAATGTATTCACTCTTAAAATGCGCATGAACGGAAGCGGAACTATGCTATAAATAAATAGTCAAAATAAAATGGGCACTCTGTATATGGAACCATGAACATGTAAATAAAAAGCGTAGTCAATCGATGCTAATCATTGATGCTGATCATTAATACTGAATTTGATACTGATCATCGATACTGATATCGATATTGATCATCGGTCAATAAAAAATCTATTATTCAAATAGACCTTTATTATGGGATAATTGAGAAAATATGTGGGCTAGACCAATCACCTGACATGTTCTCGGGTCGAAGCGGATGTGTTCGCAAACAAAAGGATAATTGTGACAAATATGTGCGGGCTAGACCGAACATCTGACATGTTCTCGGGTCGAAGCGGATATGTTCGCAAACAAAAGGATAATCAAACAAAGTTGTTGGCTACAATCTAAAAGGAGGCTTTTCATGGAATATATGGATGTATCTCTTTATGATCTATACAAATATTTTCATAAAAAATGGAGCATTAAATCCTGGATTTAAATCAAGAGTATCCTGGAAAAAGTCCTTGTAAATATTGCAGTTAGCTTATTAGATGCGTTGGATTTTTTGATGTTGACGACGAGTCTTTAAAAGGTTCTAAAAATTTGATTTCGAGTAATTCGTGTTCGACAGGAGACGAGCATCGTTGTCGTGTATATTTTTATTTAGGATCTTTAAGAAAAATCGAAAGGTGAAGCCCTTTTGTTATTTCATTTTAGTGAGTTGCTCTTTTCCTGAATATACTCCAAAATTATGCAAGCTTCTACTTCGTTTGCTTCTCTTATTCTTGCCCTATGCTTCACTGCCATTTTTGCCTATCCACCTCCGGATGGATGCACCGGAGCTTGCGCTACGGCTTGCGTCAATAACTTTACCTCTTGCGTATCAACTTGTAATGGAGGTAAAGAGTGATCGAAAATTTTTGTATGCGAATTTTTAGACTTCTATTGCAACATGATGACTTGTCTAAAACCACGAACTTATCCAGTGGATGTAAGTTATGATCGAAAAAAGGTTTATGAATCTTTTTTAGCAATGCTTCTGGCCGTTGATGATCTATACGGCACTTGCTTCGGGAAATATGTATACAGATGTCGCTTTGGGACCGTCTCAGTGTACCGGGAATTGTGCAACGAATTGCGTCAACTATTGGAATTCTTGTATAGCTTCTTGTAATGGAAGTAAGTATTTTTTAAAAGAGCCACGATGATTTTTTTTAGATTTCTATTGCAACTTTATGACATGCCTAAAATATTATTCGCAAGGAACTTCGGTATGTTATCTATTCCATTTTACTCGTCTTGAGACTATTGCAAATTTTTCTGGACTCTCGATATGGGTTCAAGACGAGAGATAAGAATAAAAAAATTTACTTGTGATATTTTTAGCAGTGTTTCTGGCCGATCATGATCTATACCGGCTATGCAAATCCAAGTGTGCAGTAAATAAACATCCAGCTATTGAAATATTGTTGCTGCCTCAAGAATAAATTTTATGTGTTTTTTTGTAATAAATACTCACAAATAGCTTCTACATTTAATGTACGGCGTCTCAGTAACTACTTAACTCGGTGGTTCAGTGGTAGCGTTGCAAGCTTTTAAGCAAACAACGCAGGTCAATTCCCTTCGGAATCGAATTCTTTGCACCTTTCAAAAATCGATTATTGTCACTTTTTAATGCTCTATATATCCTTTCAATCACGCTATCAGTCCTTATAGAACACCGTCTCCATAAGAGCGTTGTACTTGGGCCGCCTCTGCAATTTCAGCAGGCACAAGTTAACAGGATGAAAATATAAAAATGTCATAAGCAATCATTATTTTTTCTATATAAATTGGTGTGCCGGATCAGGTCAGAAGGTCCGGGTCAAATTTTCGGGTTTTTTTTTAGCAAAAATAGGCGGGTCACCGGGTCAGATCGGTTTTCTATCACTATTTGAAACTATGATGCCCGTCGAATTTGAATTTATAGTCATATCTATCGTTTTATTTTCAATCGATTTAGCGGCAACACTTCACTCTTAGAAACATTTCATCTATAACGTTTTTCATGACTAGCTTTACGAAAAATGTTGGCTACTTGGCGAAGTGGATAAGGAAGCCGTTCGTCCGATCTCGCAAGTTAAACAACGTTGGGCCCGCAGGTTCGATCCCACTAGGGCAAAAATTTTGATCTAAAAAAATTTTTAATTTTTTGTTAGGAAAGTTTTTTGTAGATCAAAATTTTTGCCCTAATGGGCTCAAACCTGCGGGCCCGACGTTGCTTAACTTGCCAGATCGGACGGGCGGGTTCCTTGTCCACTTCGCCAAGTAGCCAACATTTTTCGTAAGCTAGCCATGGAAAACGTTATATACCAGTTTGATTAAAGTTACCATTCAAAAATTTGTGAACAACCAAAAATTTCTATTGAAAATCGGATACAAAAATTAGCAGTGTGGAAAAAATTATACGACATGTTTCCATCTATTCTTCATATGATAAGAAGAATCTCCAGAATGAAATTTGCTAATATTTTCTTCATTGGATTCAATTGGTAAAGTTATGTTCATGTTGTAATAAAAAGTAAAAAATGGATGACTAGTAAGAAAAAAACAGATGTGATATTTTACTGCCCTGAGAGATCACTCAAAACAGCAAACATAAATTAGGCAAAAGGATAATCTCTTATAAAATAGCTTGTGGACATTTGCGGCACGATGGAAAAGGGCTTATCAACTCTAATAGAATGTAATTGGAGCAATGCTGAAAAGCACCTTATTTGAACAGCCCTATATAACTTTTACTCTAGCTATTGGGTTGAATGAAAAGTTCTGCAACTTTTTACATGATTTTTGGATTAAAAAAGTTTGTCTAAAAAGGAACCATATTGGGGTAACTTTATGTGAGGGATCGATTGCGAAGTTTGAAGATGCTTTTCTGACCCTGATTCAGGGCAAAAAGTGTATTTATTGAAGCGAAAGTGTAAAAAAATTCGAATTTTTATCCGGAAAACCAATTTTATAGGTTTTTATAGGAGGGGAATCGATTGAGCGCATTTTCGAAGCATAAAAAATTTTTCTGAACTGGTTTAAGCGATTTTTACATGATTTTCGTTATGAAAACTTTTTGTGGAATATAGTTTTTGTAAAGGTAACTACTTGTTGTCAAAATCAAAAAATCTTTTTAGATTCGAGTTCCCCGTGTCGAAAAACACCTGTATACAAAAATATACAAAAAATCAGCTATTTTGGTGAACTTTTTGAAAATTCGAATTTTTGAACTAAAGGATAAAATTGGAATTTTCAAAAAGTGGAAATTTTCCGCTGAAATTTCTGACAAATTTTTCGATTTTTAATGAATTTTTTTGATTTTTGATGAATTTTTCGATTTTTTAAAAAATTTTCGATTTTTAACAAATTATCGATTTTTGACTAATTTTTCAATTTTTGAAGAATTTTTTTGATTTTTGACGAATTTTTCGATTTTTGATGAATTTTTCGATTTTCGATGAATTTTTCATTTTTAACTAATTTTTTGATTTTTGACGAATTTTTCGATGTGCATATGGCCTCTAATCGGAAACGAAATATGTGATGAATTTTTTTATTGAAAGAAATGCCCTATAGTTATATTTTTTTTTGCTATCAGCGTAACTCTTTTTTTCTTTTTTGCCAAAATGCCGACAAGGCCTCAAGATATCATAAGAAAAAGATTGATAGTTATGAGCGCTGCGCCTTAAGCAAACTGATACCTTCTGTTGACCTCTTAGGGTCGGCAAGCGCTTGTCTCTTATTGCATAAACATCCAGTTATTCAGCTTGTTTTTAACCATGCAAGTCGTTTTACCAATTGAGTCGAACGAAGAACAAGTTTTTTCTTCTACTTCTTCCGAGCCTTCTTATATCAAGAAGTATGAATTCAACCTTTGCTACAAAATTGCTTTTACGCTACTTATTTTTGTAATTGGAGTCGTGATTGGAATTCTGTTTTATTCATGCTTGTTTACTACGGCTATTTTCGAATTTCCAAAATTTTGGGCATCCAATGAAAGCAGTTTCGATCACATGGTGCCTAATAAGTATGAAGCCTTGCAGCTAACATTGTTGGAAAATGAAACTACGACTATACTTCTATCTTCAAATTCAACATATTCTTCAAGAAATAGTCAAGATTTGGAGGCAACGAATTATACACTTTTGGAGAATTCTTCATCAACAGCTATATTTACGAAAGAAACAACAAAAATTCCATCAGCTTTGGTGTCTACAACTATGGCTACAAGAAAAAAGATGACTAAAGAGCAAATTTTTTATTACTTGGCCCTTATGGCAAAACGAAATCAAGAAAAGAAACGAAAGGGATTTCAGTCATGTCCTGATGGGTGGATTTATTTTTATTTCACTAATTCTTGCTACAAGGTAGATTTTTTATTTAATTTTCGAGTATGGGAGAGGATAAGCCATTAAAAATTCATCAAAATTGAAAGATTCGTCAAAAAAATCAAAAAATTCGTTAAAAATTCAAAAATCTGTCAAAAATCGAAAAATTTGTCAAAATAAAAACTCGAAAAATTTTGATCAATTTTTAACGAATTTTTCGATTTTTGACAAAAAATTGATCAACATTTTTTCGAGTTTTTGTTTTGTCGATATTTTCTATTTTTAGCTCAATTTTGACGAATTTTTTAATTTTTGAATGCTCCTACCACATAAAGTCCATTTCCGCACCAGAGGCCGTAATTTTTTTCGCATTTTAAAATATGCTAATACATGATCAGGGAAGTGTTTTCAAGATCCGGCAATGCGCTCACTCGATTTCTCCATTAAAAAACCCCCTATAGGATTATTTTGGTAAAAATTTAAAAACTTGAAAATTTTCGAAAAATTCGTCCAAAATCGATAAGTCAAAAATGTGCTAAAAATTGAAAACTTTATCAAAAATTGAAAAATTCATCAAAAATTGCCTTTTTTGGGACACTCTGTATAAAAATTAGTTGTTCCGATGGTGCTCCTACCGAATTTTTTTCGGAACCTGAACCAGTAATGGAACTGAAAAGAAGCGGATCAAGAATCGGAATCTAGTAGCCCTGGTTCCCATTCAGCCAATATTACTAGATCTTGTGTTCATTTTATAGTGTTTAATTAAATTGATAAAACAATTAATTAGAAAAATATATATATAATTATTTGCAACAATATGCCTTTGATCCAGTCCAACATCTATTCCCAAATCCATCATGGAACGGGTTGTCATTTGAAGCTGTAAATTTTTAAGGTTGACAAATAAAAGTTTTTAAATTTTGTTTAAAAGTTTCAAATAGTGTAATTTTATCTAATTCATATAAAATTTTGGAGCTACTATAGGGGGTCACCCACGTGACAAAATTTTCGAAAATTTTTTCTGTAAATGACCCCTCTAGGGGTAAAAACATGTGGGCAATCCGAATTTGATATTTCAAAGCGAAAAACTGCTTCCCTGATCCAAAGAAGGCTTGTATGTTGAAGCAAAAAGTCGCAAAAATCTCATTAAAAAAATTGGAGATTACCCCTAAAAATTGAAGAAATTTTGATTTTTTCGAGTTTCTACAATATGTATGTCGTTTAAAGGGGGGGGTAAAATTACAGTACGTCGATAGCGAAAAAAAAATTTGTTGTTGAATTTTTGCAAAAAATGACCCTACTACCCCTAATTTTATGCGAAAAATCGATTGCGCGCATTCCCAAAGTTTGAAAATGCTTCTCTGACCCTGAATCAGGGAAATAAGCGTGTGTATTGAAGCGAAAATATGAAATTTTAGATTTCATATTTTCGCTTCAATACACGCTCTTATTTCCCTGAATCAGGGTTAAGGAAGCATTTTCAAGCTTCGGGAATGCGCGCAATCGATTTTTCGCCTAGAAATTAGTCTAAAAAGTCGGTTTTTAGAAGAGAAATCTAAAATTTTCATATTTTCGCTTCAATACACACCCTTATTTCCCTGATTCAGGGTCAGGGAAGCATTTTCAAGCTTCGGGAATGCGCGCTATCGATTTTTCGCATAAAATTAGGGGTAGTAGGGTCATTTTTTTGCAAAAATTCAAAAAAAATTTTTCGCCTTCAACGTACCGCAATTTTATCCCCCCCCCCTTTAAAGATTACCTTCGAACATCGTATTTAACGCCTTTGATTGACGAATCACACTACGACTCACTTCAAGCACTTCGCCGTCATTCGATTGAAGAAGAATTTTGGTCATCTTGATAAAATTTGCTAAAATAAAATGATTAGACAAGAAATCAATATGCGTAAGAGTTTTCGCAAAAGAAATGTAATAAACAATTTGAAGTTTTGAGTTATTTCAAAAAATTTGACACTTTTTTCTAAAAACGACCCTATGGAGGGTTTTTCGGCACTATTACTTTTTCCTTTTTGGTTTTTCCCCTATTACTTTTATCCTCCATTTTCCCCGTTATTACTTTGAAATTTGTGTAAAATCGGGAAAAAGTTAGAGGGAAAATATTGCCGGTTTTTCTATGCGAGAAATCGATTGCGCGCATTGAGAAATCTTGAAAACGCTTCCCTGATCCTGAATCAGGTAAAAAATCGATTTTTTGCTCATTTTTGAATCGAAAAAGTCTCAAAGATTTGCAAAAAATCGATTTTTTGTTTGATTCAGAGTCGGGGAAGCGTTTTCAAGATTTCTCAATGCGCGCGATCGATTTCTCGCATAGAAACCCCCTCCCCATAGGGTCATTTTTAGACAAATTTTAAAAATTTCCTACTCGGCTCTAAAGTCTACTTCCCTTTTCACATATGTTTACTGTGTTGAAAAATTCTGAAGCCGGTCGATTTTGGCATGGAGTATATAGGGGTTTTTCTATGCGAGAGACACGAATCTGGGGTTATTTTTTGCGGCCCGATTCGAGAAACACTAGTCTCTGAAGATCATCGGTTTTACAAAATCAGGGTTTTATAAGAAAATGTCTATCTAAAAATTCAAAAAGGCTTGTTTGACTCATTTTTTGGCACTAGGAACGAATTTCAATTACTTTTTTACCCGGAATCTAAATTACTTTTCATTTTTTCCTTAATTTTTGTCGCAATTGAAATAAAATCTTTTGATAGTCGAGTAGATTGGACCGTGATCTGCAACTTTCTAAAACATCACTTTTTGTGAAAACCTTTGGATTAAATAGAAAAATTGAGTTCGAAAAAAGGTAAATTAGATTCGGCATTTTTCCATGTAAATTTGCTTGTTTCGTTTTCAATTTTTCTATTTATTTCTAAGGTCTTCATTAAAAGTGACCTTTTACAAAGTTGTAGGTCATGGCTCAAACTATCCAACTGACAAAAAATTTTACACAATTTACCACGAAATTGAAGCAAAAAACGAAAAGTAATCTAGATTCGGGGTTTAAAAAAAAGTAATTGAAATTCGTTCCTAATGCCCATTTTTTGGCACGCACGCATAGCAGAACATTTATGATCATTAAAGGGGATGCACGCCCAGTACGCTTCTCGAAAAATTTTTTGTCTCGGATTGGCTGATTTTGTTGGTTTTAAAAAAAAATTCTCAATGGCTTTTAATAACGAACATTTTTTTTCGACCTTTTTTGAAAGATATTTTACAAGTCGGGGCACATTATTAGCGCGCATGTGTAGGGGCACACAGGGGTCGCCGGGGCCCATGGGGCCACCCGGGTCTCGGCTCCTTCGATGAGGGCCGGCTCTTTTTTCTACCCCTGGGGCGCAAATGTCGTTGCGCAATTATAGAACGCAAATGTGGAAGTGCAAATGTCAGGTGCGCATATGTGAGGGCGCAAAAGTCCCCCACTCGTTTCGAACGCATATGTTCATTTGAGACGAAAAGTCTGAAGATTTTTCGTTGAGAAAAAACACACGTGAAATATTTTTAGATATTGAAGAATAAAGCAAAAATGTCAACTGCAATTCACCGAATCACAAGGGAAACTCGAGATATCCAAGAGTCAGCAGATGTAAGTTTCTATTTTTGCAACAATTGGAATTTATTCTTTGACAAAGAAAATTACCTTAAGAAATGGTCTTTATCTGTTTATTTTTTGATTATCATTAGGCCAACCGCGATTCACCACGCGCTCACGTGTACAAACTACTCCCAAAAAATGTCCCTCTGACGTGCGAGAAAAATACTCCTTGGTTCCCCAAGATGGTTTTTTTTTAATTTTTAAGGCCTCTCGTGCGTGATCTACTCGCACTATCCCATTTTCGCGACCTCTCCCAAATAGAGTTGGGTTTAAGGGATTTGTATGAATTTTTTTCCGAAAAAGTCGATTCTACAAAGTTATTCCATAAAATTAAGCGTTGAAATTACCCCTCGCGGTCAAAATTTGAATTCTAGAAAAAATCTATGATCATTTTTTGTTATTTTATGTGAATTTTTGTGATCTTTGACCCCATGGACGAATTTTTCTGGAAAACTGATGTTCTATAAAGTTGCTCACCATAAACTAGTATTTCGTTAATGTTGCTTTTTAGTTATTGAGACAAGGAATTTTGATTGAAGTCAATGAGAACAACCTGATGAAGATTAAAGCGCAAGTTACTGGCCCGGAAGAAAGCTGTTATGAAGGTAACATTCTGTTTAAGGATTGAAACGTTAAAAAATATTTTTAAGGTGGAATTTTTAAGGTCGACATTCAAGTGCCTAGTGATTATCCTTTTCGTCCTCCAAAGGTCAGTGATTTTGTAGAGCAGGTGAAATCGTTATCTTTTCTAACTCTGTAATAAGGTAGTGGTTATTAGGATCTAGGGAGCTACTACACAGTAAAGGGGGGCCACCCACGTGAAAAAATTTTTCTGAAATGACCCCCCTGGGAGAAAAAACATTCAGAAAATCCGAATTTAACATTTACGAAGCGAAAAAATGCTTCCCTGATTCAGAGAAAGCCTGTGTATTGAAGCGAAAAGTCGCAAACATCGCATTTTTGCGACTTTTCTCTTCAATACACAGGCTGAATCAGTAATGACCTTTTCCCCATTTACGAATATTTATTACATTATAAACTTACACAACATTATTTGATCTTGTTTAGTGTCGTTTTGAAACGAAGATCTGGCACCCTAATGTTTCATCAGAAGGATCTATTTGTTTGGACATTTTACAAAGTCAATGGTAAGTCTTAATTTTTGTGATTATGCTGTCTAAATTGACGACTTAAATATGAAAATTGGAGTTCCTGAATCGATAAAATGGCTCGGTTTGGACCGTTTTTTTTTTTAATTTATTGGCTCGGGCCAGTGTCTGCTTGATAGGAATTTTTATCGACTCAGTGGTATAGCTAGGGGGGGGGGGAACCAGAATGACCCCCCCCCCATGAGGCTATCTTTCAAACCCAAGATAACACATTTTGGACTCCAAGCCCACAGAGGCGTCTCACAGGGAAAATTTTTTCACGTTTTTCGATGTATTTTTTGGTGCTCTTTAACATAAAATTCATTCTGACATAGGTTTTGACCTAACAGTTGGAGATGCGTTAGGTTTTTGCCGACCGAAAAACGGCCAAAAATTACATAAGGGCTCTCCATTATAATTTTTGGTGGTTCCCATCACCATTCACAAGGGTCTGGCTACACTTCTGTTCTCAACGTTAACAGTTCGGCGAGCTCTAATAAAAATGCTGATTTATGAGTAATTTTATAGGGCTGCTTCAATGACGTTGAGATCCGTCCTGTTGAGTATTCAGAATCTGCTTTATAATCCAGAACCGCGCGATCCGCTAAATCCACATGTTGCTATTCAATATGGTCGAAATGAACAGATGTTTAGGGTAACGTTTTATTTTGCTGATAGTTTGGTACATGACAGTGACGTAACCAGATTCCCAGGAGTGGGGGGAGGGGCAACATCGTAATTAATGGATTTCACAAAAATTTTCATTTTTTAACCAAAAATTCTTAATTTTCTGAGCATTTTCAGCTTATAAAACAAACATTTTACAAAAAAATTTTGCCTGCGGCGCTGGTTTTTGTATTGGCTATATTTAACAAAATTTTCGTTAAAAATTAGTGTTTTCATTTTAAAAAATTTCGAAACTAAAACACAATGGAGAGACCAAAATGATTTTTTGAAAATTTTGGAAAAATTGCGAAAAAAATCGTCTTAGGGGACCAAGGTAATGTGCCTCCCTTACGAAATTTCTGGTTATAGTCCGTTTCAGCCCCAACTAAAAAAAGCGACCCAAAATTCAAAGTCCGAAGTTAGCATCTCGTTCGATTTGACAAGTTAAGCAACGTTGGGCCAATATCGTAGATTCAACCCCCATTCGTTTCTTTGTGTCCAAATTCGTTAAAAATGTTTACATATAGATAGGTACCGTCGCGCTCTATAGAGAGGAGCGTCCGACATTTCTAAGAAAAAAAGCGTCCGGACCTCATTTTTAGACTTTTGATATAGGAACATAGAATCGGCTATGGAGAATCAGAATACCTAAAAAATTTTGTCTGAAAGCTCGTATTTTATGGTTTTTGGACCCATTCTTCATGAAGGGTCAAAAATAGACATTTTTTGAAAAAATGACTATTTCTTCGATGTTTAAAGGGTTTTGAATGCAGTTTTTTGCTCATATTTATCGGAATTTGGTATTGAATCTTTATATAAAAAGATTTTTGGATGAGAAAATTTGATTTTCGAAAAAATTGAATTTTTTGAAAAACGCTCAAATTGACGCATATTAGTAAAAATGCTATAACTTTTTTATTTCTAACTTCCACATTCTTCCACATACTACATTTTATAGAGGAAAGGTTGCTCTAAAAAATAGTGCATAAATGGTAGAAAAAAGTATCGTCTTTCTATCGTCTATAGGCTTATTTTTGCAAAAAATAGAGATTTTTCGTATTTTCTGGGATTTAGGGGGTCAAGGAAATTTTTTTATCGCTCAAATCCATCGGGAATCGCTTCCCCGTACGGGAAAACCCCTAATATAAAGTAAAAAGGCGTTTTCGCGCTGATTGGGGGGAGATAGAGCGATTTTTACCCGGGAGAGCCCTCCCGGGCACAGGAAAATAGCTATTTTTCAAGTTTTTCTTGGGGCCCATTTTCATGAATCGGCAATGCTCGCAATCGATTCCCCGTCTAAAAAAACCCATATACAGAAAGTTATTTTGTGATTTAACTCAAAAAATCACAATTTAAAAAAATTTCGAAAAAGGTTTCTTTAGCATTGGGAGAAAAAATCAATTTTTCAGGGGTTAGAAGTGAGAATTTTTTTAAAAATAATACCGCCATTCGATTCCTCGCAAAAAATTACCTATATGTATGTCCAATCAAGCTGTTTTTCCAAGACTTTTTTGAGTTAGAACATGAAAGGACGCTTTTGGCCATTTTTCTATATATAATCCTGGACGTTTAGCACCTTTTTCTAAGGCTAATTATTGAAGGAAAAAAGCTTTTTTGATGCGGTTTTTTTTCACTATAGGATTTTTAATAGCACAGATTTCGATTTTAAAACGTATTTGGGGTGGTTTTCCTATGAAACTATCGAGATCCGAAAATGCATGACGGTACCTACATATAGATATTTTTATGTGAGAAACACGTTGTTATTTTTTCAAAAAACTTTATGAAAACATGATTTTTTAAACTTTTTCGAATAACACTTAATTTCGTAAAAAAAAAGTTGTCAAAAATAGCTATTTCATAAGTTTTTTTTGAAAAAATAACTTTATCAACGTGTTCCTGACATAAAAATACACACATGCAAAAAATTTTTATCGAATTCGGACACAAGGAAGCGGTTGAGCAACTTACGATAATCCACTCGGTCCAACGTTGCTTAACTTGCCAAATCGGACGGGATGCCGACTTCGGACTGTGAATTTTGGGTCCAGCTTTTTTTAGTTGGAGTTGAAACGGACTATATGGGCCTCAACGCCATTCTTTTGAAGATTTGAGCATCTTTTTAGGACACCGCAAAATTTTGGTCGCAACATTACGCGAATGCGCAGACGCCTCGAGATGAAGCCATGTGGGAAAAGTACAAGAATTTGATCTCAATGGGTTTCCATCCCGTAGGTTTTTACATCCTCTAGAGTTCCACTCATTTACGATTATTTAGCACAAAGTTATCGCCGGCTTGTCTATAAATGATTGGAATGAGATGAGAGCGGTGGATGAATGCCTGCAGTAAATTATGGAAGATTCTCAAAATGATCCAAATTTACGAAAATTATTTTTCAATCAGTATACGATGTGTAAAATTTTCACTATACTATGTTTTGATGTTTTATTTTGTTCATTGTTTATTTCTATGCGGGCCACGTGCTTGTAATAAATTTAAATGTATCACATTGTAATTTCTGGTATTGTAATTGATAGCCGATGTTTTATCAAATAAATCCAAATAGAGGGTGTCCCAAAAAGTGGAACTTTTTGTGATTTTTCATGAATTTTTGACCCGAAATTGTCTAAAATGATCCCTATAAGGGTAATTTAATGTCGGGAATCGATTGCGCGTACTCCCGAAGTGTGAAAACGCTTTCTTGATCCTGATTCAGGTTAGCGTATTAATCCGAATTTTTTAAATGAAAAAAATCGGATTTTGACAGGATATGTCTATTAAATACAGATCTAAGTTGGGGGTGTCACTGTAACATGAAGTTCGCATTCGTAAAATTTAAACCATGTTTGAGTTAATAATTGTTTATTTGGTGCCATTCATTTTTTTATCCGAAATTGATACATCATTTCCTTTCTGCTAAATTCTAAACATTTTTTCAAACATGCTTTCTTTGCGATTTATCTAAATATAGAAACTTTGAAAACAACCCAGAGGACACATTCCATAAAAAAGCAATCAAATGCCAGCTAATAAAAAGCATAAACATGAAGGAACTTAATCCTCTTTTTGATGTTGACATTTAACAATTGAAATGCAACCCAATGGGACCAATAATTGGCGTTGAACAATGAGAAAGAATTTAGCTGGAAGGAAGTTGGAATGAGCAAAAATAACAATCTGGGCAGTCAATCGCAAAAGATTCTTTGGTTTTTAAATATTCAAAGAAAACATGTCATGTTGAACAAAGTTGTTTTCAATTCCATTCAGCCAAACAAACTCTATGAGAGTTTGTTTTGAATTTTTTTCTGGTTTAAATGGGGAGGGCCGATTGAGGCGAATTATCGTAAAAAAATTTTTCGACAAACGAAAAAAATGTTCGAAACGATGAAAAAATATTTTTGGGTGTTTTTTGACCATTTTTACATAAAAAAAGCTGTAAAAAGGCCAAAAAACTTCCAAAAATTTTTTTCGATTTTTCCTCGAAAACATTTTTTTCATCGTTTCGAATATTTGTCGAAAAAATTTTGAAAAAATTCTTTCGCTTCAATCGGCTTTCCCCCTTTAAAAGAATTTTTCTGTCCAAAATTAGTCCCCCTGTATGCCCCTAGTCTAGGGTATGAACTTACTTTTGAGAAGATTATGAGTTGAACAAGTGCTTTTGTTGGGTTTTTAAGGCAGTCACTTTTTTCAAATAACATGTTCTTCATAAAGTCTCGTTTTCTAGCAAAAATGGTCCATTACAAGCTGTCTTATTTCGATGCTCGTGGCCTAGCCGAACCAATCCGTCTCCTTTTACATTACGTCGACGATGAGTTCGAAGACATTCGTTATACCCGTGAATCCTGGCCTGAGGTCAAAGAAAATCTTGAGTCTACCGTATTTCCAGTATTAGAAGTTGAGGGTCAAAAAGTCGAACGAGGCTATCACATTCTCCGCTATTTGGCTCATAAACACAGTCTAGCTGGAAAAGATACATGGGAAGAGGCTCAAGTCGACTCGATTGCTGATTATAACAGAGAAGTTTATTTGGAGTTAGCTCCATATATTTATATCAAAGCAGGATATAAACAAGGAATTGTTGAAGAAGCAAAAAATGATGTGTTTTTACCAGGTATATCAGCCCCTGAAATTTTGTTTCAAATAGCAAAAAAAACTTATATTTTGTGTAAAAGTTCAGCTTAATCAATTATTTCAAAATTGGGCGTTAGGATTTTCGGAGCTATTGTGGATCAAGGGGGTCACCCCAGGGTCAAAAATCGAAAAAATTGTTTAATGACATATTTAGGGGTAATTTTATGCGAAAAATCGATTGCGCGCATTCCCGAAGCGTGAAAACCTGTGAAAAATCAACAAAAAATTCGAAAAAATTAAGTTTAAAGTCAATAAATGTGAAAATATGGGTAAAAATACGTATTTTTCAATTTTTAAGAGCCAAGCAAAGATTTTCACGTTTCGGGAATGCGCGCAATCGATTCCCCGCATAAAATTACCCCTAAATATGTTATTTTTAGAAATTTTTTTCGATTTTTGACCCTGGGGTGACCCCCCTGATCCACTATAGCTCCGGACTTTCTTCCACCTTTTCTCCAACCTACTTTCTTCAACTTTTCAAAATTTCATTAAAAATTCGTTTTAATCGTTTCAATAAACAAATACAATTTATTCAGGTAACGTTGATGATTCAATAAAAAGTTGAAAAAAGTAGGTTGGAAAAAGTACTCATAAAGTCAATGTTGTAGGAAGTAGGTTGAAAAAACAACAAGTTGAAGAAAGTCCTAATGCCAAAAATTTAGGCATCAAACGCCACCTTCCGACATATGTAAAAATTCTGAAGGAATCTGGCTCCAGCTTCCTGGTGAAAAGTGGCGTGACATGGGTGGATTTTGTTCTTGCCGAGTTTCTGTTCACAATGAAAAACATGGAGCCAGAAGTTATGAAAGAATACCCAGAACTTGAAGCGTATATGAAACGCGTCTATTCTCTGCCAAGAATCAAGGAATATGTTGAGAAGCGACCAACACGTGAAGTATAAACATAAATTGTCCTTTTGTTGTTTAAATTTCAGCGTATTTTTATACGCTTAATGATGAAAAAATAAAATATATAGAACGAAAAAAGCGGTACTACTAAGCAATTCCTTCTTCTGGAACTGCACCGAGCATACGATGGCGTCACGCAAAGGATCCTACGTGTTGAGCCATTACATGAATTTTGATTGAACTACCAAAGCCACCCAAATTTTTCAGTCTTTTTGCCCGAGTAGAAGTAGCACAACATTCATCGTTATTATGTTTCTCTGAACAGCATAAACGTTTAAGGAGTTCATCTAATAAGTGAAGATTCACTGTTGAAGCTGAGAATTAAGACACCGCGGTGTCTTAATTCCCCGCGCTCGCCCCCCTCCCAGGATTGCGCAGAGACGAAGAAATTTTTACTTGCCACATTTCAACGTAGAAAAATATGTCCTTAAAAATTTTTTCAAATTTTTTTTCGTATTCTGAAAGAGCAACATCGATTTTACTTACCTACAAAAAATCTCGAAAAAATTATTTGAAAATTTGGAGCAATTTTTGAAAATAAAATAAAACTCGTGACAACATGAAATAACATAATCTTTTTGTTAGATTTTTTGAATGAAATGTACTTTTTTTGATGAAGATTAAGAGGATCAAAGCACTTTAAGAAAAAATTTTTGACATAAAGGTGTGAAAAGGAGAAAAGAAAAATTGGACGCTGAACTATAATCTTGTGTTAGAAAAAAGATTGATAAAAAGATTTAGCCCACACCTTCGAGGCGCCGAAAGATGTGATGGAAAATTCTTTGAAAATTTCAAGTAAAAAAAGTTAGGCGTTATCGAAATAATTTAGTTCTTATTGGACCAGGTTTGCGATTCAGGTAACATTAGGCTTGGATGATAGACCTAGACCAAAAGGGAAAATGGGTGTTAGATTTCGGCCAGCTTGAGTGGAGGGTCTTGTGTTTTTCGTCTTGTGTCGAGTGGGGGGGGGCTGTGGAAGTGCCGAGCGAGTATACAAAAACGCATTTTTTTAAAGCCGAATTTTCGGCCGGTTTGAGTGGGGGTATGTAAATTTAAATCCTCTTATGAGTGGGGATGTCAGATCTGACACCCCTTTCATCTTTGCCTGGACCCAAGATATAAATAAGGATCATACTCAAGTAAGGGGAGAGCCTTTCTCTCATAAGAGTTTAGCTTAGGCTTAGGTTAGCCTTAGGCTTAGTTATAGTCTTAGTTTTAGTCTTAGGTTAGTTTTAGGCTTAGATTAGTCTTAGGCTTCTTCTTAGGCTTAGTTTTAGTCTTAGGCTTGGCCTTAGGCTTAGTTTAAGCCTACATTAAGCCTGGGCCTAGCATATATATACATATTAATATACTATATATATACTAGATCTTGAATCTAGAACATGCCAAGACTTGAATCTGGGGCCTGTTGCTTAGTTCCGGAGATCGGAAGTAAAAACTTCCGACTTCCGGTTCCGATTTGGAAAATTTGTACTAAATTGGAACCGGGAGTCGAAAGTTTTTACTTCCGATCTCCGGTTCCAGCTTCCGGTTCTGGGATCCGACTTCCGGTTCCGGAACTAAGCAACAAGCCCCTGAACCCTTAAAGTAACTTAATACGATAATTTTAGTATGCTCAT
Source organism: Acrobeloides nanus (assembly GCA_900406225.1). NCBI lineage: Eukaryota > Metazoa > Nematoda > Chromadorea > Rhabditida > Cephalobidae > Acrobeloides > Acrobeloides nanus. The sequence continues at coordinate 37,584 of OZJO01000746.1, read as the reverse complement.
TTTTATTGTATCATTAATTTTTCCTGCTGCTATGGCAAACACATTATGTTCTGATAATAACATCATTTATATTAACAATGAATCGTCAAATTTTAAACTCCATCCAACGAATTCTTCTCAATATTACCCTAACATGACCTGCTCGTGGACAATTCATTTCAATTTAACCGACGTCAATACTGTTCTTAGAATCGTCAAAAAGGGTACAATCTCAACTGATAGATATTCAAAATTGTTGGTGGGGCCGCCCGGAGGAATCGATTTATTTACAATAGATCAATCGCCCGTTTATTCAGATGCTTATACCCAAGAGCCGGAGATTTTGATTAATTTCACTTCATCTTGGGGAAGTGATTGGTATAATCAAGAACATGAATGGCATCTGGATGTTTCGATAGTAAATGTGTATTGGAAAGTAAGAATTTTTTGTGTTGATTTTGATACTTATTTTTGTACGTGACCTCTGATATCAGTGTCCAAAATCAGAGTATTATGGTCAAAAAATTTGTGTCACTAATCATATTTAACAGGCATAGACTCAAATGAAACGATCGAATAAAACGACATAATGGAAAAAACCAATAAAAATTTTTCTTATGGGAAAATTTTATTTTTTTAAATTTTTTATAAATTTTTCCCATGGGAAAAAATATTCTCATGGGAAAAATTTTCCCATAGAAAAAATTTTTTATTGGTTTCTTCTATTATGTCGTTTCATTCATATCGTTTCAAACCTTTCGTTTCATTCGAGTCTATGCCCAAATTGAGTGGTCCATATACTCTGGAGGCATTTTCTTCATTCTTCATAATAATTTTAGAACCTGACTTTCTTCAAGCATCAATATATTTACTATCAAGACGTTTGCGGGAACTTTACCGCTCATCGCTTCAATTCCGGTCGAGATGATCAAACATTAGAGTTATTTCTCACTGAAGTTACTTATTTTAACGATGCCATGGAAAGCATTTTTTTCATCTATGATTCATCCAATTTTACAAACTTTCTTGGACGCTATGATTCTCCTGCACCAAATGACACCAAATGGTTCACTTCAAAGACGGGTACTTTTACGGTGTTTTATGCACAAACGGGGAGTTATAAATACTCAACAGAATTAGTGTATCGTCTAAAAGAAGAAAATACAGCGAACTGTCTGGGTACAAATCTAGTCTATGCGAGGCCGAATGAAGTGCTATATAAAATTGGAAGTGCTAATGGTCAATGCATGTTTACAGGTAAAGCGAAATCATGGTAAACTCTCCTCCCCCTTTTCTTCATCATCATCACTCCTCTTTACTTCCTCACTCTCATCTTCATTCTCATCCTCCCCTTCCCTCCCCCTACCTGACCCACTTATGGACATAAATTAAAGGAGCTCATCAATCGGTTAACTAAAAGAGGCCAAGTAAGGGAGTCCACTTAATTTGGAGCGATTATTCTCGGATCAGAAGATGTATAAGAATGAGTATACCCTCTTAGAATTAGAGATAGATGTGACCCATTGCATGGCACCTCATTATACTGATTCCCTCTTCTACACCTCCTCTTCACCTCGATCTAAGGTACAACTATCTTTTTCAGTTTTAATACCTTATCAACAAATTGTGACAAATTTTGGCGATCGTCTTTTGGGGGTTCTTAATATAACATCTCTTTCTCTTAAAGGCGATTCTACCGCAAAAATGGTTTATGATCCAACTGGAGACAATTACGACAACAAAATTCTCGATTTTAACCAAGATACAGCCCAATTTTATAGTAAAAGCATTATGTATGGACAATTGATTTCGATCCTAATCCCAGGAAATAGTGAACTCGAAATTGGGTTGAAATCTCAAGAGTTTATACCAAATCTGTATGAAGAATTTGATGAACAGGTTATGGGATTGTTTATGTCACCCCATTATAATGGTAATGGATCAAATGATGATGTAGCGGAATTGAATTTGACGTTAAAATGCACTCAAGGGATGGCAAATTTTATGGTGACTATCTATTCTGCTGATATAAAAAGTAATAATGGTTTATTAGGGTTAAGATTAAGTTTACATTTAGGTTTAGTCTTAGGATTAGGCTTAGTCTTAAGCTTAGCCTTAGGCTAGGCTTAACTTAGGCTTAGCTTTAGTCATAGGCTAGGCTTAGCCTTAGGCTTAACTTAGGCTTAGGTTAGCTTTAGGCTTAACTTAGCCTTAGGCTTAACTTTAAGCTTAGTCTTAGGCTTAGCCTTAGGCTTAAGCTTAGGCTATGCTTAGATATGATATAGTATATAGAAGTTTAATTTAAGCTTTCTGATATTATGACGATCCAGTTATTGTGTATAGTACAATATTTCCAGCCAATTTTAGATAACTCATTGTTGACGTTTTATGCTGATTCTAATATCATCGCCGAATATAATGGAAAAGTTCATGCAAACACACTTTTTATAACTGCTACCACAGTCATGATTAAATATAACACAAACTCAACGTATGATTCTGAACGTTGGCATGGATTTTTAATTCACTATCAGGCAAATTACCTCGAAATCGATGAAATAGATGTAATTTATACAGAACCGAAATCATTTACTATTTGGATTATCTTACTGGTCAGTATAGTTTTTATACTATCTATAATTTTAATCTTTTACTTTACACATTGTTTTGTTATTTTTGCTAAAATTAAAGCTAAAATTTGTGAAAAATTGTTTAAATAAATTTTATATGATTCAATAGATTTAAATAATATTTCAACTTCTAACTTGTTTTAATTATATATTTTTAAAATTGTTCTAAATCTTTGAGTGTCTTCTAGAAGACATACTTTTCCAGACAGAAGAACCGCACCAGACCCCGAAAATTTATTGGCTGGTTAATATTCAACTAGAAAATACACAACTAGCACCATCGGGTGGGAACTCGAAAATACACAACTAGAACCACCTATGATTTCGAGATCGAGATTGCATTCATCAAGACCATGTCTGTAGATGGCCAAGGCTCGATCTCCGACCGCGACTCGCCATAGTGGTTCTAGTTGTGTATTTCTAGTTATATATTTTCTAGTTGAATATTAACCCATTGGCTTTTGAGCCACGTTTCAGAATTCGATTATAGGCGAAGAGTCTGTGGCCTTGCCAGTGAGCAAAGCCAAGAACACCTGCACAAGGTTATCAACGAGGATAAAAGGCACTTCTCTGCTGTGAAGAACAAAGAAGAATTGTTTCGGAAGAATGCCATCCTTCAAACTCTTCGAAATTACAATTTTGATTAAAAAAAAGAATTGTTGTAATGTGTAGTTTATTGTTTTTTTTGTTATGTTGAATCTGGGACTTCGTTAAAAACCTATAAATCAAGAATCTTTAGCAATAGAATATCCAATCTTTGTCGATCTCCTAAAAACTAGCAAAAAATATCCTAAAATTGGTTTTTTTTTAGGCTAAAACATATACAAGGGGAGCAAAAGTCCTCGTAAAGGGGGCAAAAGTCTTGACATTGTCAAAAACGCTGAAAAAGTATTTTCTCGTCCTGAATTGTCGAGAAAACATGTTTTTTGAAATGTCAAGACTTTTGCCCCCTTGGCGAGGACTTTTGCCCCTTAAGCGAGAAATTTTGCCCCCCCCCCCTTGTATCTTTAAAATTAAGCAAACTAGTCAGTAGGTTATCTTGAAAAAGTTACACTTTTTAAGCTTCGAAATTTCTCTAGTCAGTCACTTTTTTTTATCTTTTTTCTAGTCACTAGTCAACATTTTTTTGATTAGCCAATCGATAGCTAGTCAAAACTAGTAAAAAAAATGTTGACTAATGACTAAAAAAAGACAAAAAAGTGACTGACTAGAGAAATTTCACAGCTTGAAAAGTGTAACTTTGTCAAAATAACCTATTGACTAGTTTGCTTAATTTTAAAGATATATGTTTTAGAAAAAAAAACCTAACTAGTCATGAGATTATCTGTCAAAAAGTTATACTAGTCACCCATTTTATTTTCTAGTCACTAGACTCATAGGCATGCAATGACAGCAGACGCTAAAACAACCAGTTACATTTTTGTATCATTAGAAAATTCAAAATTTACCGACCCGTTTTGAACGAGCGATAGCTCATAGAATTTCTGAGACCATAAGGAATTCAATGAGCTATCGGTTGTCCAAAACGGGTCGGTCAATTTTGAATTTTCTAATGACCGATATGTTTGTTTCAATAAACAGACTTTTATTGATTCAGGGACATTTATTATAGAATCGATCTAAAATGATCCAGTTTAAATTGGTGTACGACAATTTCTTCACTTTTGACATAAAGTTTGGGTGTCTACAATATGGCATAAGAAATTTTTGAATCCGAGCATGGCAGTACTTGCGGTTCCCTTATAAGCATAAAAATTTTTACTTGCCACATTTCAACGTAGGAAAATATGTCCTTAAAAATCTTTTTCAAATTTTTTTTTCGTATTCTGAAAGAGCAACATCGATTTTACTTACCTACAAAAAATCTTGAAAAAATTATTTGAAAATTTGGAGCAATTTTTGAAAATAAAATAAAACTCGTGACAACATGAAAAAACATAATCTTTTAGATTTTTTGAATAAAATGTGCTTTTATCGATGAAGATTAAGAGAATCAAAACACTTTAAGAAAAATTTTTTGAGGTGTGAAAACGAGAAATGAAAAATTCGACAATGAACCATAATCTTGTGTTAGAAATTGATAAAAAGATTTAGCCCACGTCTTCAATGACGACCATGAAAGATGTGAGGTGTAATCTCTTTTTTTGAACATTTCAAGTATAAAAAGTTAGGCGTTATCGAAATAATTTAGTTCTTATTGGAGCAGGTTTGCGATTCAGGTAACATTAGGCTTGGATGATAGACCTAGACCAAAAGGGAAAATGGGTGTCTTAAGCAGTGAAGGTTTCGCACCCGGTACCGGTTCCAAAGTTTAGGTTCCAGTTCTAGAACCGGAACTGAACCCAGAATTTAAACCGAAAATTAAAGCGAAAAAGAAAGATTTTGTGTTTATAAATGGATTTATATTAACTTCCGGTTCCGACCTCTGGTTCCAACTTACGGAAGTAAGCAACGAGTCCCTGGTTCAAGTTTCGGTTCCAGTTCCGGTTCTGGAACCGGAACTGGAACCTAAATTCAGTCAAGGTTTAGGTTCCGGTGCCGGAACCTAAACCAGAACCGAAACTCTTTTTTGGTAATGGAACTGGAACCTAAACTGAAACCTAAACATAGTGTCGGAACCGAAACCTTCACTGGTCTTAAGCTTAAGCTTAGGTTAGCCTTAGGCTTAGCCTTCTTCCTAGGCTTAGCTTTAGTCTTAGGCTTGGCCTTAGGCTTAACTTATGCTTAGCCTTAGGCTTAGCTTAAGCCTAAGTTAAGCCTGGGCCTAGCATATATATATTAGTATGCTATATATATACTAGACCTTGAATCTAGAACATGGCCAAGACTTGAATCTGGTCCTGTTGCTTAGTTCCGGAACCGGAAATCGGAAGTAAAAACTTTCGACTTCCGGCTCCGATTTGGAAAATTTGCACTAAATTGGAACCGGAAGTCGGAAGTTTTTACTTCCGATTTCCGGTTCCAGCTTCCAGTTCTAGGATCCGACTTCCTGTTCTGGAACTAAGCAACAAGTCCCTGAACCCTTAAAGTAACTTAATACGATAATTATAGTATGCTCATTTTTATTGTATCATTAATTTTTCCTGCTGCTATGGCAAACACATTATGTTCTGATAATAACACCATTTATATTAACAATGATTCACCAAATTTTAAACTCTATCCAACGAATTCTTCTCAATATTACCCTAACATGACGTGCTCGTGGACAATTCATTTCAATTTAACCGACGTCAATACTGTTCTTAGAATCGTCAAAAAGGGTACAATCTCAACTGATAGATATTCAAAATTGTTGGTGGGCCCGCCCGGAGGAATCGACTTATTTACAATAGATCAATCGCCCGTTTATTCAGATGCTTATACCCAAGAGCCGGAGATTTTGATTAATTTCACTTCATCTTGGGGAAGTGATTGGTATAATCAAGAACATGAATGGCATCTGGATGTTTCGATAGTAAATGTGTATTGGAAAGTAAGAATCTTTTTTGTTGGTTTTGATGCTTATGTTTGTACGTGATCTCATATCAGTGTCAATGATTAGAGTTCTATGATCAAAAAATTTGTGTCCCTAATCATACGTGGCACGATTTAACAGCCAAATTGGAGCACTATAACTTTCGGCACGTTTCATCTTCGCCACAACTTTCGCCACGTAACTGTCGCCGCATTAACTTTCGCCAAGTTAGTGTCAATATACATATTTATTGTAAATCAGGCAACTCAATTAGTCTGAAATTAAATATGTTTATTGACACGAAAGTGGTGAAAGTTACGTGGTGAAAGTTATCGTAGATAAAGTTAGCGTGGCGAGATTCGTGCCGAAAGTTATAGTGCCCAAATTGTGGGGTCCACGATATACTCTAGAGGCATTTTCTTCATTCTTCATAATAATTTTAGAACCTTACTTTCTTCAAGCATCAATCTATTTACAATCAAAACGATTGCAATAACTTCACCGCGTATCGCTTCAATTCCGATCGAGATGATCAAACATTAGAGTTATTTCTCACTGAAGTTACTTATTTTAACGATGCCATGGAAAGCATTTTTTTCATCTATGATTCATCCAATTTTACCAACTTCCTTGGACGCTATGATTCTCTTGCACCAAATGACACCAAATGGTTCACTTCAACGACGCGTACTTTTACGGTGTTTTATGCACAAACGGGGGATTATAAATACTCAACAGAATTAGTGTATCGTCTCAAAGAAGAAAATACAGCGAACTGTCTGGGTACAAATCTAGTCTATGCGAGGCCGAATGAAGTTTTATATAAAATTGGAAGTGCTAATGGTCAATGCATGTTTACAGGTAAAGCGGAATCATGGTAAACTCTCCTCCCCCTTTTCTTACTCTCCTTCTACTCTCAAACTAACTTTCACTCTCATCTTACTTGTACCCTCCGCAACCTCATCATAACCTCATCCTCGCACCCACATTCATCATCATCACTCCTTTCTACTTCCTCATTCTTATCCTCCCCTCCCCTACCTGACCCACTTATGGCCATGAATTAAAGAAGCTCATCAATCGGCCAACTAAAAGAGGCCGAGTAAGGGAGTCCAGGAAGCCCACTTAATTTGGAACAATTATTCTCGGATCAGAAGGTGTATAGGAATGAGTATACCCTCCTAGAATTAGAGATAGATGTAACCCTTGCGTGGCATCTCATGATACTGACTCCCTCTTCTACACCTCCTCTTTACCTCGATCCAAGGTACAACAAAATTTTTCAGTTTTAATACCTTATCAACAAATTGTGACAAATTTTGGCGATCGTCTTTTCGGAGTTCTTAATATAACATCTCTTTATTTTAAAAGCAATTCTACTGCAAAAATAGTTTATAATCCAATTGAAGACAATTACGACAACAAAATTCTCGATTTTAACCAAGATACAGCCCAGCTTTATAGTCAAAGTATTGTTTATGGACAATTGATTTCGATCCTGATCCCAGGAAATAGTGAACTCGAAATTGGATTGAAATCTCAAGAGTATATACCAAATCTGTATAAAGAATTTGATGAACGGGCTATGGGATTGTATATGTCACCCCATTATAGTGATGATACAATAAACCTTGATGATGTACCGGAAATGAATTTGACGTTAAAATGCACCCAAGGGATGGCAAAATTTATGGTGACTATTTATTATGCTGATATAAAAAGTAATAATGGTTTATTAGAGTTAAGATTAAGTTTAGATTTAGGTTTAGACTTAGGATTAGGCTTAGCCTTAGGCTTAAAGGACCATCCAGTAAGTTACAATCATATGAAAAATGATATATTCGGAAAGATCATGAAAAATGGAGCATTTTTTGTTTTTACGGCATGTTCTAAATCGTTGTAGTTTTCGAGATAATTGCGTTTGAAATTTTGAATTTGTTACAAGCTCTTCGTTGTAATACACAAACTTTTTTGCAGAAAAATCGATTTTTGCATGAATTTTTTAAATTTTCAAAAATGAACATTGTAGCAATTTTTATAGCTAGATGAAATGAACAAAATGACATCAAAATTATCCAATTTGAACATTATTTTGGATTATTGAAACGAAAACCCTGATTCATGTTTTCGTTTCAATAATCCAAAACAATTTTCAAATTGGATAATTTTGGTGTCATTTTGTTCGCCTCATCTAGCTATAAAAAATTGCTACAATGTTCATTTTATGAAAATTGAAAAAATCGATTTTTCCGCAAAAATTCAAAAAAGTTTGTGTATTACAACGAAGAGTTTGTAACAAATTCAAAATTTCAATTATCTCGAAAACTACAACGATTCAAAATTTACTATGCCATAAAAACAAAAAATGCTCCATTTTTCATGATCTTTCCGAATATATCATTTTTAATCTGATTTAAACTTATTGGACTGGTCCTTTAAACTTAGGCTAGGCTTAGATATGGTATAGTATATAGAAGTCTAATTTAAGCTTTCTGATATTATGACGATCCAGTTATTGTGTATAGTACAATATTTCCAGCCAATTTTAGATAACTCATTGTTGACGTTTTATGCTGATTCTAATATCATCGCCGAATATAATGGAAAAGTTCATGCAAACACACTTTTTATAACTGCTACCACATTCATGATTAAATTTAACACAAACTCAACGTATGATTCTGAACGTTGGCATGGATTAATAATTTACTATCAGGCAAACTACGTCGAAATCGATGAAATAGATGTAATTCACACAGAATCTAAATCATTTACTATTTGGATTATCTTATTGGTCAGCGTAGTTTTTATACTATCTATAATTTTAATCTTTTCCTGTACACATTGTTTTGTTATTTTTGCTAAAACTAAAGCTAAAATTTGTAAAAAATTGTTTAAATAAATTTTATATGATTCCATCAATTTAAATAGCATTTCAAGTTCTAAGTTGTTTTAACTATTAGGTTGGTGCAAAAGTCCTTTCGGGATTTTTTTTGTTTATGTTTTTGCATCGGCTAACCGATATATAGCGGGGTTGTTTACATATATTAGCAGAGCTGATGCACAGCTGTTAGTATGTTGACACAATATCTTATTTTGCAGTTTTTTTTTTTGTTAAATTTGACCACTTCTAATATCAATCTCCCACACAACCACATACAACAACACATAATTTACCATGAATATGAACATGGAACTACCCAAACCTGGAGGCTAGCGCCGCCATTGCAGTTAGACCCCCTCCTAACTTTCGGGGGGTGGGGATAACCACCGTGGAAAAAGATTTTCACATAGACCAAATTCAAAAGGTGTCAATCCCTTCGCTTCAATACTCAAACTCGTTTATATTTTTCTAATCATAATAAAAAATCTTTTATTCAAAAATAATTTATTAATATAAATATCATAGTTATCTTATTTTTTTACATTAGATAAAATGAGGCATTAGATAGTATTACATGGGGTTGAAAGGAAAGGCGACTATTGTACTCGTAGGCAGGATTTTTCATCCCATAATGGTTAATTTGGAGCATGTTGGATGCCTAAACAAATAGGGGTATAAAAAAATTGGCTTGAGTTGAGCTTACCATTCACATTACCATTAACAACAAGCCCATTCGGTCTTTGAATTGTGCTGGATGGAGTTGACGTGGNAATTTTGAGCATGTTGGATGCCTAAACAAATAGGGGTATAAAAAAATTGGCTTGAGTTGAGCTTACCATTCACATTACCATTAACAACAAGCCCATTCGGTCTTTGAATTGTGCTGGATGGAGTTGACGTGGAATTGGAAATTTTTCGGAATTTTTGCATATCTTTTAAATGATCCAAGAAATTCATAAACAGTTGGATAATGGACACATAAGCGGGGCTAAACAGACATTCGATTCTGCGCTTCAAATTGAATCAGGGAAAATGTATTGAAGCGAAAAGCCGGGAATCATAATATTCAGAAAATATGATGTTTTAGCGGCTGATTTGGTGTACCCAAGGGTTTTTAGGGTCGCTTAATACACAGATCAAATTCAAAAGGTGTCAATCCTTTCGCTTCAATACACAAAATCGTTTAAATTTTTGATACTTATGCACTATCCCGCAAGCTGAAAAAAGGCTTAGGCATAGGCTTTAGGCTTATGCATAGGCCTTAGGCTTATGCCTTAAGCTTAGCCTAAAGCTCTGGCTAAGCCTAAGCCTTTTTTCAGCTTGGAGAAGGGCGATTTTTGGTCAAAATCAATCAACATGACGGTCTCTAACTAAAATGTCGTATTTTTCTGAATTTTTTATGCCAGGCTTTTCGCTTTACATTTCCCTGATTCTTTTGGAAGCGCAGTAGGTTTTCGAGTATATATATGCGGTTCGATTTTTTTCAAAAAATTCTTACCAACTATCAATAGCCCAATCTAAAAGCTTCTCTGTCCCGGCTGTAACTTTCTTCAAAAACGTATTCATTCTTTGTTGGCTAGGGAAATCTTTCAACAAATTATACAAGATATTTAGATCTCGATACATTAAGCTCAACTTAAAAAAATTCATTGTTTAAAAAAAAGAATTTTTTTCATACCATATAGATCCATTCTATAGCAGTGGATTTTGAAAGCCATTCCAGCATAAAAGTGAGCTCCGTTTCATTTGTTTGCATTCTTTTATTTTGTGATTTAGCACAGAGCTTTTCGAAAACTAAAAAAAGTTGGAAAAAATTAGAGACCGATATACTGGGAGTTGTTGGATTCGAAAGTGCGCATCAATGCTCTTTTATACACAACAGCTCAATTGCCTGGCTGAAGCAGTCCGTCAAGAGAGGCTTGACAAAACCAAGATCATCCTACAGTACGGTAATGATAAACCTCATACTGACAAGATGACCAAGACCAAAATTTAGGAGCTTGGTTGGGAAGTTTTACCCCATCCTTATTCACCGGACCTTCGGACTACCACCTTTTCCGGGACCGCGAAGGTCTTAGGCTAAGCCTAAGGCATAGACTTAGCCTAAGCTTAGGTTAAGCCTTAAGCTAAGTCTAAGCCTAAACCATAAATCTAAGCCTTTTTTCAGCTTGGTGGGGGGATAATGCATAAGTACCCATTTCTGACATGTGACAAAGATTGTTGTAACTTTTTGCAACTTGTGCATCTCTAAAAATTACCTTTCCACTCAAATGTTGGTTTACTAGAATGACGTTCTTCTCTTCGAGGCAATTTATTTTCGCTTTTTGGATTTCTACGAACCACAAAAAATTCATCTAAACGATACAATTTTTAAAAAATTTGAAAATGAAACCTTCGGAAGCACTCGGAGTCATATCGGCTTGCTGGAATTTTTGAATGAGTCGGTCAATCACATCACCAACCACAGGATATGGCCATTTGAACTGGGAATGAAGTTTCATCAAAATTATAGGAAATTGATCAGATTCGTATGAAAAAGCGCCATCGAATCGAGAGAAAAATTGCGTTAGGTCAAAATCCAAATGAGACGCAAAAGCTCCTAAAAAAGTAAATTTTTCTCAAAAGTCAATTTTTTCGCGTACCCAAATCCCTTAGCGCATAATCCTCTAACAAAACGCCAGCATGTCGTTCCAATATCTGCAGCAAATGTATTGGGATAGAAACCCCAGAAAAATCTTGATCAGTCGATGCTAATGGTGATATGGAGCCGCGGTGCTTCTCCAACGGTCCTGGATTATTTGGTGAATAGCTTGATTGTTGTGAAATCGATTGCTTATGTTGTGTTCTTGAAGCATGCGTATCAACTAAACATTTCAATATGAGAATTTTGAAAAACCTTCGAAGCTTTTCATTTTTACTTTTTTGGTTATTGAAACGAAAACATGAATCAGGTTTTCGTTTCAATAACCCAAAACAATTTTCAATTTCGATAATTTTGGTGTCATTTTGTTCATCTCATTTAGCGATAAAAAAATTGCTACAATATTCATTTTTTTAAATCGATTTTTCCACAAAAAAATTCAAAAAAGTCCGTGTATTACAACGAAAACATGAAATCAAATTCAAATTTCAAACGCAATTATCTCAAAAACTACAACGATTCAGAACATGCCGTAAAAACAAAAAATGCTCCATTTTCATGAAAAATTACCTGAAATCGAGTTGAAGACCAAATTGTAGTCATCGGAAGCCGAATCGGATAAAACGTGAAGTGGCTTGTTCCCTTTCGGTATGAGTTTTTGATATAGAGGACTTTCAGGGACTTCGTCCAGTTCTGTGCCATCAATGGACCTTAGAAAACGAACAATATCTCTGGCGATTAGCCAGCGTCTTTTGTTCAGAGCCTCTTCTAGTAGTCTTGTGGCGTGCTGGACACTGGCAACCGTGCTCTCCATACTTTGGAGAATGATCAAACAGCTAGTCGCGGTGTCTAGCTGGTCTTCTTTCAAGCACATTTTGAACAGCTCTCGTGGGTGATGACTAACAGAAAAGAGGAGATTCCAAAATGCTAGCTCGGTCTTCCTGGCACAATGTACTATAGTTTGTAAATATTCTGGGAATTCGTGGATGAATGCCACCACTCGAGGAAGAAGTGGATCTAAAATTTGGAAATTTTTGACTAATAGCATAGCTACCTCCTCCCCCAATTTGAGGAGGAGGTGGCTATTAATTTAGCGCGTGCCCTCACAAGGTTTGCAAGCAAAAAATTAAAATTTTTCATTTTTTCAACAAAAATTTTGACAAACAATTTAATAGATTTTTCAAATTTTTTACTAATTTTACGATTTTTTCAATTTTGACAAATTTTTCGATTTTTGACAAATTTCTGTATTTTGTCAAATTTTTCGATTTTTGACGGATTTTTTATTTTTGACAAATTTTTGAAATGACTAATGGTCGCGCCTAGAAACCGTTCAAAATCATAACACATCGTATGGCTCAAAACTTTTCTGTTGTCCATAGCGCAGTGGGTAAAGAAGGTGCCCGTCCGATCTGACATGTTAAGCAACGTTTTGAGACCGGCAGGTTCGATCCCGCTAGAGTAAAACTTTCGATTTTCAGAAAATAATGAAGGCAAAAATATTTCTACCTTATAGAATTTTTGCCTATAATTTTCTTGAAAATCAAAAGTTTGACCCTAGCGGGAATCGAACCTGGCGGTCTCAACGTTGCTTAACTTGCCAGATCGGACGGTCGGCTTCTTTATTCATTGCACTATGGTGTTGCACTGGCGCGGAAACGAACTATATGTGATTTTTCTCGCGCGCTAATGATCGAAATTTTTGGGGGCTAATTGTACATGTTAAACGAAATACCTGGAATCGGCTCGGATGAAGTGGCCTCTTCGTCCAAAACATCATGGAGTAACAGCTCCAAAATATGCCCAAAATATGGAAGTTGTCTGCAAGTTGAAGCGATTTCCAACGCGTATATACCCAGATTTCGTTTTAACAACTGGCGTAAGAGACGATGTATGAACACCTCATTATTTCGAGTCACATTATGCACCAAAATGGGAACAAGTTCTTCACTTTTTGAAGTTGTTGAAGATGGCAAACTTTCGACACCACATGCGAGACAATCTTCATCAATAGCTAAAATTTTTGTAACATAGATTTAAAATTTTTTTGAAAAAATCAAGTAAAAATTAGAGGTAAACGTTAAACTGAAAGAGTACCCTCAACACCAGGATTGGGAAAAAGAATTATCCGGATCAGAGGAAATTGGATAAGTTAGATTTCTCCGGGGAATTCTTTTTCTCTAGAATTAATTGGTTTGAAAAGACGTTTCTATGTTTGGCTCAAGCTGGATTCGAACCCGCGACCTTGTGGCCACAAAGCCGCTGCTTTGTCACTGCACCACCGAGGCTTGAAAATGGAAAAACGTCTTTTCAAACCAAGTAATTCTGAGGAAAAAAATTTCCCAGAAATCCCAACCCTGCTCAACACATACCTATAGGATAAACATTCAGCTCAATAGGCAACATAATTCGTCTGGCAATAAAATTCTTTGCCGATTCCTGACTTGTGCTAGACATATTGCCACTGTGGAATAACGGAAGCCAAACCTAAGAAAAAATTTATCGATTTTTTTTACTTAATTCCTGGGAGTACCTTCATTTTTCGAATTCCTGAGTTAATCCACACTGCTTTATTCAGATGAGGAATGTCTCGATGTCCAGGTTGGAGCCAGACTCTTTCCACTTGAGAGGCTATCAACATGGGCTGGTGGAGCTACAAAAATTGATTATTTTTTTGCCTTAAAGGACCATTCTCACGAAAAATGAGTTTAAAAAAAAGTAGCCTATCTCGCAGGCGCTTAGGAAGTCTATTTGAGAGAATAACTTAATTTAGGTACGACTTGCGTTCAAGTTCGCGCGGCCGAGTCCAAATTTGCCTATGCTACAATAATTTTGGTGACCCTCGCCGTTTGATATTTGGAACACTGGGTCCCTAGGCATAGGAATAAGGTGTATCCAAGGCAACAAACAAAGGTGGACCCGCAATACTAAAGAATAATGAAACGGAGTCGGAAATAAGACATACTTGAAAATGACTATCGTCGTCACTCTCAGCATTTTCTTTATTAAAAGGGCTTAAAAGCAACAAATGCCCCGAAACATTCACGAGTAGCGAGTCCATCCCATGACAGAAAAATGAAGCCTCCGAGTGATAGTTGAGTGAAGTGAGTTGTGTAGAAATCACACAAGTTGGATGGGGTAGCATTTCGTTGATGCGAATTTCGGCACACCTCTCAATCTGACAGTCATAAATATCGGGATTTTTGGGATTCTTTATTTGTTTTAGTATAAATATGGAGATTGTGGCGGCGACATCAAATGTTAGCATGTGGTCGTCTCTGAAAAAAGTTGTTTTTTTCTTGCGCTGTTTTCGCTTCAATAAACAAATTTTATTGAAAATCAGGCAATATTGTTTGATTTTCAATAAAAATTGTTTATTGGAGCGATTTCTATCTAACATTACAAAATTCAAAAAATGTCATATAGTTTGATACCTCAAATTCATCATCATAATCCTTTGAGAGACCGGAAATTTTGTCGCCGAAGACGACTCAAGTTGTTGATTACATGAATAGATAAAAACATTCTCTTCGTCATTTTCCATATCACAACCAGTTACCACAATAAAATCGTTGAAAACAGCCACTCCTCCTGTCACCAGAAGAGCTTGTTCTTGTGCCTCGTTTCGAAACAATTTCCATTTGGAACTTTTCAGGCTGTAATAAGCAAATCCCCGATTCCCGGCTACTGCAATAATTCGAGCACATTCGTCATCTATCCCAACAAACTAAAAACGAAATTCTACAGGTTTTACCAAAAAACTGGATTTTTGCGAGATTTTGCCAAAATTTTTAAGCAGTTTTTTAAAATTATTAGTTGGAGGTCTCGGTGGCACAATGGTAATGCACTTGGACGGTAGCCAGGAGGTCCGGGTGTGAGTCCAGGTCGGATCCGAAAACTTTTGCCCAATTTCAAAAAATATTGGGTTGTTTCAAAATTTTCCGGATTGAAAAAATTTTTCGGACCCGAAAATTTTTTCTAAAAAGAACCCCTATAGAAATAATTTTATGCGGGGAATCGATTGCGTGCATTCCCAAAGCGTGAAAACGCTTCCCCTGACCCTGATTCAGGGAAAACTGGGTTATTGAAGCAAAAAATGAAAAATTTAGATTTTGCGCGGAAAATAGACTTTTTAGGGGTAATTTTATGCGGGGGAATCGACTGCGCGCATTCTCGAAACGTAAAAGCACTTCCCTGACCCTGATTCACGGAAAATTGGGGTTTTGAAAAGAAAAATGTTAATTTTCGCTTCAATAACCCAATTTTCCCTAAATCAGGACCAAGGAAGCATTTTCAGGCTTCAAAATTTTTGGGTCCGAAAACTTTTTTAGAAAGTGAGCGTTAAATTGAAGGAGTACCAAAACAGCACTTACTCGAATCGGCCAGTTCAACGAAATATACTCATATGGTATTCGAAACGTATTCCACACACAATATGGCGCTGTAGCTAGTTTTTCTAGCCTTCTTTGAGGACTAAGCATGACTTTATCCGCTCCTACCATTATCACCCTGTCATGATATTCCTAAAATGTTGAAAAAAAATTTTTGTTTATTTTTTGTAAATATACCGCTGACGGTTGATTGATATAAATTGATCTAACTAAATGAGTCAACGTAACACTTTCATCACTTCCGGCCCATAACTGGAAGCCTTCTGGACCCCATTCGATGCAATTGTATGAAATATCTCGAAAAGCTGGCCTAAAAATTTTTTTTTAAATTAAATTTTTGTGCAAAAATTTTTTCTACCTATCACTAGCATCTTCCAAAGAGCACCACCATTGAATCCCAAATGGACTAAAGATTGCGACTACTGGCGGAGGATTTGCTGAGGCTTCCGATGAGGCTTGTTTTTCTAGGGCCTCAAGATTTCCATCTAAAAATAAAATTTTTTGAAAAAAAACAGGATATACCAAAAATTCGATCTTTTTAGTGCATTAAAACTGCGGGTTTAATACATCGTACTCTAAAAACATGCGAGAAATCCGAATTTGACATCTTCGAAGCGAAAAACGCTTCCTTGATTCAGGGAAGGCGTATTGTGTATGAAGTAAAAAGTCGCAAAAATGAAAAGCTGTATATCGACGCGAAAATTCGTTTTTAGGCAAAAATCGCATTTTTGTGACTTTCGCTTCAGTACACAATACGCCTTCCCTAAAGCAAGGAAGTGTTTTTTCGCTGATTCTCACGACGATCCGTCGTTTTTAGACAAAAATCGCGCACTTTTGCGACTTTTCGCTTCAATACACAGGCCTTTCTTGAATCAGGAAAGCGTTTTTTCGCTTCGAAAACGTCAAATTCGGATTCCTCGCATGTTTTTACCCCTAGTGGGGTCATTTCCAGAAAAAATTTTACGTGAGTGTCCCCCCTATTGTGTAGTAGCTCCAAATCAACCTCAAAAACGTCATATTTTTGAATCTTATGTCTGGATTTTAGCTTCAATACATTTTTCCTGAATCAATGTATGAAGCGCAGACGGTTTTTTGAGAGTGTCCAGCAAAGCGGATTTTTGCTTCTTTCTTAGTATTACTTACTTGAAAGTGACCCATTTTGATATTGAAACGGAGAAGCTTCTCGCAACTTCCAAATAACAGCAAAAACATAGCCCTGAGAAATGCATTGAATTTGATGAACGGGGCCCAATTTAGCCAAATATTCGCGGCTGTTTTTGATAGATAGGCTAACACGGTAGGTTTGTACTAGTGAACCATTTGTGTCATCGAGATGATAGGCAGCTATGTCTCCACTAAAAATTTGAAAATCACATCTACAGAGTGTAAAAAAAGTTATCTACCATGTATTTTTTGAGCTTAAAAAAAGTTGCATTTTTGTTAAAATTATGAAAATTCGTGAAAAATGGAGCATTTTTGTTTTTACAGTAGATTCTGAATCGTTATTGTTGCCGAGATAATCGCGTTTGAAGTTGGCGATTTTAGCGATTCAGAATCGATTGTAAAAACACAAAAAATGCTCAATGCTGTTGTGAAAGACAGACTTACTTTCGACAACCAAAATAAATCAGACGAAATTTGTGATTCGCGGCACAACAGACCGCATCTTTTAAACCCAATGCCCAGACGGCGGCTACATTTTGAGGCTGAAATCTATGGCTTGAAGAGATGAATAGCCCTGCTCTTCCATCACTTAGCACACAACAGAGTCCACCAATAAGTGGGCAGTAGACAATATCGGCAACATGTACAGACAACCCAGTGAGTTTGGTAGCTAAAATTGCGGATTTTGGGCACATACAGGGTCATTCAGCATAACATCCTCCCCCTCTGGTAATTTTTCGAATCCGTTACGTTTTCGGTATTTTTTTTCATCCAGTACAGCCCTGTACCAAAAAAATTACCGATACCGATATCGGTTCAGCCCTGGTGAGAACATTTTTCGCAGAAGGTTTTCGAGTATATAGCTTACATTTAGCGTGTAACTGGTCCGTAGAAAAAGGCACATTTCTAATATTGAAAGATAAGTCTTGGAGTACTTCACCCGTCCAACTGAGCCGGTGTACCCAGCCATCACGTAAACAGACAAAAAGCTCGTCTTTGAGAGAAGCGACGCTAAAAAAATATTTGTTTTTACCAAAAACGGATTTTCGTAATTTTTTCGAAAATTTTCAATCTTTTTAAATTTTTACTAAAATAACCCACATTTTTCTATGCTATTAAAAAATTTGAAAATCATAAAAAATTTCATTTTTTTGGCACACCCTGCACTATATTTTATCTTTTACCATGTAGAAAAACTCTCGAGCTTAGCCACTACAGCAAGATACAAAGAAATTTTTGGCCTCTTTTGTTTAAGAAAAAACTCCTGTGAGATTCGCCCATAGTCTGAATTGTAGGGGTCATGCAGATTGAACACATCCGAGTCTTCACTTGTTTCTATGGTATAGATGTATACACAATGTTTTGAGGTCTAAAAGCTGATTTTACAAAAAAAACGTTTAAGAAGCATATACCGTAACACATATAGAAGAGGAATCATGGCGCCAGTAAACTTTTCGATATTCTCCACGCTCAGAAGTTTCCTCTGCATCTCTTTTATATGTACAAATTAGTAGGTGAGGCTAAAAGTATCGGAATAGTAAAATGTAAAAACAGAAAACCCCTCCCCAAACAGCTGATTTTCCGGCGAAAATCTGAATTTTTGTTCATTTTCGCTTCAATACACCCACCTTTGTCCCTGAATCAAGAAAGCATTTTCACGGTTCGGCAATGCGCGCAATCTATTCCCCCGCATCGAAAAATTCCCTCGAAGAGTCATTTTTGTAAAGATTCCATGCAAATAGCAAAAGCCAGAAAATTATGGTACAACCCAATACTTACATTAGCTAGATAAACAAAAAGTGTAGAATCGGTAGCAACAATAAAGATAGATTTTTCTCGATTTCCGGAAATGTATTGTACTGGTTCATTGATTGGTATAGAAAAGCGAAAATCACAGCTGTCCTAAAAATTTTTTAAATTCACTTTTTCTACTAATAGCCAGTGGCGTAGTCACAAGGAAGCGAGGGGGGAGGTGCTTTGTTCTTGAAAAAATTTCCTAAAAGACCCCTTATGTTTTTTCCGATTTTAAAATTTTTTGAAAAAATGACCATTTTCCCAATTTTTTACTAAAAAAATTTTCGCCAAAAATGGCTATTTTTGCCCAAAAAATTTCATCAAAAAGTGCCCCCATATCCAAAAGTACCTCCCAAATCCAAAAGTACCCTCCCACCAGCTGTGGGTCTGGCTATGCCACTGCCAATAGCTTATCTAGGATTTCTTTGAATATAAACTTTATGATTTTTCAATTTTTTCAGAAAAAATTATAAAAATCCATTTTTTACAATTGTTGAGTATAGCACGTGTAAAAAGTTTCCTTAAAACTTACAGGTAAGAACATCACAAAATTTTCTTTCTTCTACAAGCATAAGCTACACTAATAAGCGAGAAAAAAATTCCCAGATAAAAATCTAAACTTTTAATGATAAACGCGCATAACTGATAAGGATAAAATCATAAATCAACGAAATCACGCTTCCAACATGTTTTTTTTTGCAGCTGCGATCAGTCGAGGAATGCAGATTTTGTCAGAGGGAATTTTGAAAAGGTGTGGGAATTGCACAGATTGTTTGGAAACTATAGAGAATGATAAAAAAATAGAAAGTTTTGCGCTAGAAAAAGTGTAGTAGTTTATTAAAAAGCAACAAAAACAAAACATATGACTCCAATCAATTTTTTTCCTTTTTTTTGGAAATCGATTTGTTATGTTTAAATTAGTGTTGTTTTGTAGTAAAATTTGGAGCTACTCACAATAGGGGGGGAGGGCCACCTACGTGAAAAAAATTTCCAAAATTTTTTCTGGAAATGACTTCTCTATGGATAAAAACATTCGGGGAATCCGAATTTGACATTTTCGAAGTAAAAAACGCTTCCCTGATTCAGGGAAGGCCTGTTTAGTGAAGCGAAAAGCCACAAAAATGCGATTTTTGCCTGAAAACGACCCCCTTTTGGGGCAAAAACATGCGGGGAATCCGAATTTGACATTTTTGAAATAAATAAACACTTCCTCGATTCAGGGAAGGCTTGTGTATTGAGGCGTTTTTAGGCAAATCGCATTTTTTTACGACTTTTCGCTTCAATCACAGGCCTTCCCTGGATCAGGAAAGCGTTTTTTGCTTCGAAAATGTCAAATTCGGATTCTCCGCATGTTTTTACATCTAGAGGAGTCATTTCCAGAAAAAAATTTGTGAAAACTTTTTCGTGGGTCCCCCCCCCCTATTGTGTAGTAGCTTCAAAAAAATTTTTTTCTCACTTGCCATTTTGTTAAAATTATGAAAATTTAGAGCATTTTTTTACAGTAAATTCTGAATCGTTATAGTTGTCGAGATATATTTTGTTTCCCGCTGTAAAACCAAAAAGTTGATACGCCATTGTGAAGTGGATAAGGAAATCGGCATAGGGGCCTACGTCACGATGGTTTTTCCCTCTTACTTTTTCCCCCGTTATTACTTTGAAATTTGTGTAAAATCGGGTGAAAACAAAGGGGAAAAAAGTAATAGTGCCAAAATTTTGACGTTAAAAATTTTGCTTGCAAAAACGAAGCAAACAATTTGTAAAAGTTTTCTGAAAGTCAAAAGTTTTACCTTAGCGGGAATTGAACCTGCGGGTCCAACGTTGCTTAACTTGTCAGATCGGACGGGCGGCTTCTTTATCCGCTGTGTTATGGGCCTGCAAGAATTTTAAACATTTATTTTATCTACCCGTGGAATAATTTTTTTTTCTTTTTTAAAATTTTAACTTTAGCATGAACGAAGACGAAAACAAGCCAGTAAATTTTTCTTCCGATAACGAAGAGGAAGAAGAAAATGAAAGAATCTGTAAAATTTGCTATGGTGTTGACAACCTTCCAGATGAAGAATGGTTAGCGCCGTGCAAATGTTCGGGTACTATAAAATGGGTTCATCGACATTGTTTGACTAGATGGCTTCAGAATGCTCCATATGTTCAACAAGAACAGTGCAATGCTTGCAAGTAAGATAAAACTGGGTAGATCGGATATTAAAGGGAGGGAAAAGTCATTGCGGGTTTTCGACAAAAAATTTTTTCGGCGTCATTGCGGGTTTTCGACTTTCCTCCTTTAAGCAAAACTGGCTAGATCGGAGACAGAAAAAAATCATCCAACAAATGAAAAATTGATGAACCTTTATGCCGCTAAAAAAGTTATACATTTATTGACCGAACGAAATGAGGGGAGATGGCCCTAAACTCTGATTCATGGAAAGATTCAAAAAAGCATGGCCTGCTTTTTCGTCTTCTTCTGCTGCTTCTTCTGGTTCTTCTTCTGTTGCTATTTCTTCTTCTGCTGTTCTTCATCCTTTCTTTCTTTTGCTGGGCTCACCACAATACAGAGTTGACATTATTTTTCAAATTAAATACACAAGTTTTTCAGATACTTCTACAAGAAACGCTTCTCAGTCAAAGCATTGCGCGACTGGACAGTCCCAAATTTACGACTCCGCTTCCTAGATGTTTGTGAAATAGCTCTTGAAATTTGGAGCACCATTAGCCTTATCCGTGGCATCATGAAAACTTTTCAAGGACGTCGAACCGCGGTACGATCCCTGCTGCACTTCTTTGTCTGGAAGGGTTTTGTTGCACACGAACGTCGTATTATGTTTTATAAGGGTATGGGTTACTCACTTATCAATTCTGCTATTGAGCCAATTGTACTTAATGCCGATTAGATTGTATGCTTGATTTATTTATAAAAATTATTTTTGGTTATAAGTGATATGATGTATTAAAAGAAATAAAATTTATATGTACGCTTGTTTCAAGATTTCAATGTTACCTTTACATCTTTAGATTACATAAAAAGGTCTAAGATTTTTAAGAATAACGCAAAAAAATATTGATGATAAAAATTCCCAAACTAGAGTCAAAAAGTTCAAGGATCATCTAGTAAGGCCGGACCAGAAAAATCGTTTTTTNAAATTAGGGGGTTATCTCCTAAAAATTGAAAAATATGCGAATTTAAAAAATGGCTTCAAAAATCGGCCACGCCCACCTTATTTCGAGCACTTGAAATTGCCATAACAAATGAACTTTTTTTGTTTATAAAAATGAGAGAAATGTGTAAAACGCGTATCTAGTTTCTTATCGGCCTCGTTTGTCATTGATCAATTTAAAGTACAGAATGGCCCGAAAAAGTGGCTTTTTAATATTTTTTGGGACTCGGAATTTTTCTAAAAATGACCCCTCTATATGTAATTTTATGCGAGGAATCGATCGCGCGCATTCCCGAACCCTGAAAATGCTTCCCTGACCTTTTTCAGATAAAAACATGCGAAAAATGACAGTTTTCACTTCGAAAATCAAATTGTTCCCTGAATCAGGGTCAGGAAAGTATTTTTAGGGTTCGGAAATGCGCGCAATTGATTCTCCGCATAAAATTACCCTTAGAGGGGTCATTTTTAGAAAAATAAATTTCCGGGTCCCACAAAATAAAAAGCCACTTTTTGGGCCACCCTGTACAAAAATTAAGTTTAAAATGTCGATATTTGGATATAGAAGTCGATTTTTGACGAAAGTTTCGATTGTATTAGGTTTTTCTAGTTGAGGAATCGATTGCGCCCATTTTCGAGGCATGAAAATGCTTAACTGATTCAGAGAATACAACGTTTTTGAGGCACTATACCCCTCGTAGGGTACCTTCCCGTGGTCAAAATCAAAAAATTCCCTCAGATTCGTGTTCCCTGTGTCGAAAAATCCCCTGACACCAAATTTCAGCCAATTTGGAGAACTTTTTGAAAGGTCAATTTTTTGACTCCAAAACTCGAATTTTCAAAAAGTTCTCCAAATTGGCTTAAAAAAATCGCAAAAATCTAGTTTGAGAATCCAAATATAATTTAGAAAAATGGTTGAAAAAGAAGTTACCCTTAATTCCGGGCATAAAATGCCTGTCGTGGGACTGGGGACATGGCAATCTAGTCCTGGCGAAATTGGTCAAGTCATCAAAACAGCTTTGGATATAGGCTATAGGCATTTCGATTGTGCCCAAGTTTATGGCAACGAAGCTGAAATTGGCGAGGCTCTGGAGGTATATGTCAATTTTATTTTGCAAAAAAAGTTTTGGAGCTATTGTGGATCAGGGGGTCACCCCAGGGTCAAAAATCGAAAAATTTTTAAAAAATGACATATTTAAGGGTAATTTAATGCGAAAAATCGATTGCGCGCATTACCGAAGCGTGAAAAAATGGTCGACAATAGCTCCAAAGTTTTTTCTAAACCTCTCTTTTAGGAGTACTTCAAAGCTTCTAGCACAGTCAAACGTGAAAATGTCTTCATCACCAGCAAGATCTGGAACACTTTTCACTCATTTGAAAAATGCTCCGAAGCAGTTGAGGAAACGCTGAAGCGATTCCGAACCAGCTATTTGGATTTAGTTTTAATCCATTGGCCACATGGCTTCCAGGAAGGTGGAGAGCTATTCCCAAAAGTCGGTGATGAGATTCAATATTCGGATGTGGACTATTTGGAGACTTGGAAGGCTTTGGAGAAGAAAGTCGATGAGGGAAAGATCCGCTCGATTGGTCTTTCGAATTTCAACAAGGACCAGATTCAACGAATTATTGATGAAGGAAAAATAAGACCCGCCGTTTTGCAGGTAAAACGGTGAAACGGGACAGGGTATAGAAAGTGGAGCAAAAATTCGATTTTTGAAAAAAATCCAATTTTTGAGAAAAAAATTCAAATTTTAGGCAATCGGTTTTGGAGAAAAAATCCAATTTTTGAGCAAAAATTTGATTTTTGAACGAAAAAAATTTAAATTTTGAGCAATTTGATTTGTGAACAAAAATTAAATTTTGGGCAAAAATTCGATTTTTGAACAAAATTTTTTTCATAATGTCAATATTTCTACAGGGTCCCGCACCAAAACTGAAAGCCCAGCATTCTAGACATTAGACCATGCGCGTTCATCCTTCTATAATCTCGACATGAAACAGAGTTGATCCGCTTTTCGATTATTTAATTAAAACAATAAGATTTCCAGATTGAAGTCAACCTCTACTTCCATCAAATCGTACTTCGAGATTTCTGCGAAGCCAACCGAGTTGCTATCACCGCTTACAGCCCACTTGGAAGCCCAGGCCGCCCGGAATGGATGAAGAAAGGGGTCGATGTTAATGTCCTGCATGATCCATTTATCATACTTTTAGCCAATAAATATAAAAAAGTAACTATATTTTCTATTACTTTTACATTGTTTAGACCCCAGCTCAAATTGTCCTCCGGTGGGACATTCAAAAGGGCCTTGCTGTGATTCCCAAATCGACAAATGAAACAAGACTTCGCGAAAATCTCGAAATTTTTGACTTCGAGCTGCAAGAAGATGACATGGCGCAATTGAATCAGTTCGATTGCAACCTTCGTCTGATCAATATTGCCGATCGTGATGGCCATCATAAATATTTTCCATGGCCGAAGAAAGAGGTTAGAAGCGGATCATAGAAATATATGTGGAAATTGATTTTTTTTGTCTGTTGCATAATAGATTTATATGTTGCGCCCGATCTTGAATTTCGCTCGATTCTGAATCGGGCGCCCAATCTTGAACGAAATCAGATCGAGCACCCGATTATGAGGCTGCGTTCAAGCATGTCAAAAAAGTTGTCAAAAAATGTAACTTTGCCTGATTTTCAATAAAATCGTGTTTATTGAAACGATTGGTCTGAAGTATAAAATTTTATTGGTTTTTTTGCTTCTCGACCACTAAAATTTTATACTTCATGACCAATCGTTTCAATAAACATGATTTTATTGAAAATCAGGCAAAGTTACATTTTTTAAAGTCTGTTTTTTCACAAATGCCAGTTGCGGATTTGTAGTTTGTAGTATATGACAGTTTAAAAAGTCTTCTATAATTGCCTGAATTGCAAGTGTTGTTTAAGTATTGAAACGAACAGATTTAAAATCGAGTTTTTAAACAACATACAAATTTTTAGAGCCCAAAAATCAAAAAAAGAAGTCCGTATCGTTAAAATATAGGTACTGAGGAATTTTTTAAGCCCAAGATCATCGAAAATGGATTTACTAGAGCAGAGGAGAGACATTTTGAAAATTGCGTTAATTTTGATCAAAATTTGTATAAAACTGTCATATACTACAAACTACAAATCCGCAACTCGGCATTTGTGAAAAAACAGACTTTAACAACTTTTTGACATACTTGAACGCAGCCTGAATAAAATCAGATCAGGCATCCATTTTTGCTAGAATGAAAATGGAATTTTCGAGATTGAAAAACGAAAATTGTTCGTTAAAATCGGGCGAAATTCAAGATCGGGCGCAATTATATAATATTCTTTTTTTATATGCTTATATTGATTTTGACATAATTTTTTGCATAATAAACATTTTAATGTAAAATAAATAGATGGTGGCACATAAAATTCGTTTAGGGGTCGTTCACATATCACGTGATCAGGTTGAGGGGGTGAGGTAGCTGAAATGATCACGGTGGGAGGGGAGGGGTCAGGCCATTGATCATGTAATCAGGCACGTAGCGAGGGGCAATCCCCTTACGAAATCGAAAAAGATGAAAATTTTTCCTAATGGTTCTCCTTATGTTTTTGGCCAAAATGTTTGAATAATTTATAATAAAAAATTGCCAAAGTCGAAAAAAGTAGATCAAAATCGAAAAAAACTGATCAAAATAAAAAAAAATAGATCAAAATCGGAAAAACTGGCCAAAATAGAAAAAAATGGAAAAAAATTTCCATTTTTATATCAAAAATGCCTATTTTTTAAAGAAAAAAGTTGATCATGATCACGGTGGGGGGAGAGGGTAAGCCCGTGATCTTGTTTGATCACGAAGGGAGTAGGGGGGGGGGTCTAAAAATGTTTAAAATTTGATCACGTGATATGTAAATGACTCCTTAGGCAGAAAAAATTTTGGCATATGTCATCCAGTGATAGTGATGCCCAACGTTACAAAAAGTGACAATTGGCACTTCTATAGTTTTGCGCTCACCTTTAAAATTGAAAAATTCACAAAAAAACGAAAATCGTCGAATTGAAAAAATCGTTATCATTTGAAAAATTAGTCAAAAAACGACAATTCGTTAAATTTTAAAAATAGTAGTCAACGCATGCTGGATTTTTGGCGGCGCACAGCGAGGAACAAACAAATGCTTTATGGTTATTGCCCAAGACCGAACAGCTGAAACCCTTCTTCCTATTATTCAAAAGTATATTTTGCCTGGTACAACCATAACTTCAGTTGGATGGTCATATCAGGGGGGGGGCAAAAGTTCGGGGACACTACCCCCCTCGAATTTTGCGTTTTTCGGTGTTTTCAATACAAAAAACGCAAAATCTGACAGGGGTGTGTCCCCGAACTTTTGTCGGGTGTCCCTGAACTTTTGTCAAGTGTCTCCGAACTTTTGCCCTCCTGATATAAACGAATTGGAGAATTACCAAAACATATCTATATGGTTGTAACACACGTCCCGTTCGATCGTCCTGTTATTGTGTATGCCCCATTTTTCATGAATTTTTATAATATCAAAAAAATTGTACTTTTGTAATAATTCTTGAAGATAACTCTCATGTTTGAGAGTAATTTTCCATGAATTGACATCTTCTTTCTTTCAAAATGAACTCAGCACCAACGAGAAATATTTCGCGGCATTTAATTAACGACCATACATTAGAATAAAAAGGTTTCTTATCTTCACGCGGAAAGTTTCCTCATAAATCGCCTCATTTTCCTCTCTTCATCTCCTCATTTTAGTAAAAAATATGCCAAACCGAACTCCTATTCGTGGTTCTATCAAACGCACTCCCTTAAAGCGAACTCCGATTCGTTCGGCTAAGAGAAGGAAGTTAGATGACGACGATGAAGAAGATGTCCCTGAAAACGAGAGCCCACATTTGAAACTCGGTTCTTCCGATTCGGAATCGGAAGTCGAGCCCAACGAGACCAATCCCGATGAAAAGCCGAAAATTAATGAAGAGTGGAACAAGGTTATTATGGATGAATATGTGAAGGCAAAACGATTGTTCAATAAGGAGATTTTGACAGTTGGAGTGGTGAGTAGGCTTTTTTAACTGGCCGTTCCGGGGACGCGGCCCGGCCTTAAAAATTTCTGGCATCCTGGGTCGCGGCCGACCGAAAAGTTTTTTGTGTGTAAAAAATGTCAATTTTTTTGCAATTTTCCTATAAAATTGTCCATTTTTTCAATAAAAATTGACATTTTTTTACCAAAAATCGATAAAAATGACTATTTTTTTGTCGAAAAATCGATTAGTTTTATATAAAAAATATCATTTTATGCTACAAATCGCAAATTTTTGGGCAAAAAAACTATTTGTCGTTGTCTATTAGTGATGCTCAAAATTACAAAAGGTAACAATTTTGTTACCGGCCTTAAATAAGCGAATTTTGTCACCACGAACAATTTTTATCGTGCCCAAAATTCGCATATTTAGTGTCGCCACAAGCTATCGTGTTCCCACAAGCAACGGCACAAGCTATCGTACGAGTGTAAAATACACTCGTACGACGGACGAAATGGCCACAAGCTATCGTACGAATTTCGTACGATGTCATCGTACTGCGTCGTACGACAGCTTGTGGCGATTTCGTCGTACCCTTACGTTAATTTTACGATCGTACAATAGCTTGTGGGGCCGTCGTACTTTCGTACGATAGCTTGTGCCGTGCTTGTGGCGACCCTTAAGGCCGATGACAAAAACGAATTTTCCGTTTTTTGACGAATTTTTCAATTTTAACGAATTTTTTATTTTTGACTAATTTTTCATTTATTGACGAATTTTTCAATTTTGACGATTTTCGTTTTTTGATGAAATATTTAAAGGACCAGTCCACTTTTGAACCGAATTTTTGTTGAAAAGTGGAAAAGAAAGTTCACGTTGAGGCAACCACTTTTGCTTTGAAAGTAAATTCCAATTCGACAACCCTGAGGAGATATTTGACATACAAAATTGCATGAAAAATTTAAATGTGTCTGGGTATTGAAGCGAAGGGATTGGCGCCATTTGAAATTTACTGTAACGAATTATAAAAAAGCCATTTTTACAAATATCTTAAAATTTTCATACAAAGGCAATTGCAGCACTTTTTATAACTCTATGAGACGAATAAAATGACACCAAAATTATCCGATTAGAACATTGTTTTGGGT
>OZJO01000745.1:0-35051 GCA_900406225.1 Acrobeloides nanus | reverse complement strand
GATATGAAACAACAAGTACGGCTTTAGCTTATGCAGCATGGATGTTAGCAAAACATCCTGAAGTGCAAGAAAAACTTTATGATGAAATTTTCGAAAAATTTGGTGAAAGTAAGGTAGGTGATTGATTTAAGAATAGCAAAAAGGGTGAGAGACTTTTGCTCACCGACAATTGCGCTCCGACATTTGTGCTCCGACAATTGCGTATCGACATTTGTTCACCGGACATTTGCGCCCCGACATTGGCGCACCGACATTTGTGTTCCAACAATTGCATATCGACATTTGCGCTCTGACATTTGCGCACCAATAATTGCGCACCGACATTTGTACTCCGACATTTGCAACCGGACATTTGCGCCCCGACATTTCAACCTATATAAAAAGCCATTTTTAAAACGCAAATGTCCGGTGCGTAAGTGTCGAAGCGCAAATGTATTGCACAAAAGTCTCTCACCCCAAAAACAAGAATGTTTGTTATTTTTCGAGCAAATTTTACCACAAAAGAATTTCGGGAAGGGGTCACTAAATCGAGAGTTGACTGTATTTATTTTTCAGGCTGCCGATTATGAAACGGTGATGAAAATGCCGTATTTGGATGCTGTCTTCCATGAAGTGTTGCGTATCAAACCCCCAGTTGTTTTCTTCACCGGAAGAGAGTGCATCAAAGAAACGTATGTGAAAGGCTATCGAATCCCTGCGGGTGTAACCGTCACAATTCCTGTTAATTCAGTACATTGGGATCCAGAGTTCTGGCCTGATCCGTATAAATTTGATCCGGATCGATTTACGGATAAGGAATCAATCGATCCCTTAACTTGGATGCCATTTGGATTGGGCCCAAGAAATTGTGTTGGAATGCGTTTTGCAGAAACCGAATTTAAGACAACTCTGGTAGAAGTGTTGAGAAAATTCAAATTTGATATGCATGAAAAAACTGAGGTATGTTGTTGCATTGTATTCAAAGTTAACCAATTTTAGGACCCATTAAAATGCCGGATCTCAGCATTTTTGATGAGACCAATCAACGGTGTAACATTGAAAATAACATTAAGAAAATAAGAAGAAAAGCTTTATGTTATTTGTAAAAAAAATTTTTTTATACAGGGTGTCCCAGTTGGGTGGGATCATAGGCGTAGCCAGGATCCCCCGTCGCGTCTCAGAGAGGGCTGAGACGCGACGGGGGGGGGGGCTAAACGGTCAAATTTTCCATTTTCTCTTATAAATTTTTCACTATGATTTTTGGGCGACAGGGGGGCTATAGCCCCCTTGGCTACGCCTATGGTTGGGACTATTCAGCTTTTTAAATCTTCACTAAAATGACATATCAAAATCAGAAAAAATCGTCAAAATTTGAAAAATTCGTTTTTTACCAAATTATTCAATAAAAAAGCCCCAAAGTTTACGTTTTTTAAACCTTCCAGGTGACAAATTTTTTTTGAATTTTTGTTCCTCTAGGCTCTAAATATTGGCAGATTTGTTGTTCTTAAGGTATATGGTAATTTTTTAGCTTGTCACCTGAAAGGTGACAAGCTTGCCAACTGTGAAGTGACAAAATCCTATATTGTCACTTGGCAGGTGATAATTTTACTTGTTTGCTAAACAGCATCTACCTAGGGTAAAATTATGCGTGTCCAAGAATTCTTTGTATTCTTCCTCGTGCTATCAAGGGAATATAATCACTGACGAATGTTTTTATGCGATTCAAAGAACTAAAATTGGTACCTAGCCAAACGTGATCAACAAATCTACATGGTACACAAGTGGCGCTCATTCATTTCATTTAATATGCATCTTTGGTTTTTGAGCACTCATTATGGTCACCTTTTACTATCAAGTGGAATCATAGATCACATATTGAACAACAAATGAATATTCTCCGTTACTTACGGTTGATACAAAGTGTGCGAAAAGTTCCGAAAGATGATTTTTTATTACAGAAAGTGTTCTTGGACTCGAACCAGGCTCCTAGCTACCGTCCAAGTGCACTACCATTGTGCTACCGCGACATACAACTGATGCCCGTTAATTGGTAAATACTTGACGATGTATTTTCCACTACTCACGCTGTGATTAATACCTTTGTGTGCCATCTAACCGATTAACAGTACAAGACGGACGTAGGGATTACCGATAGGTGATAGCTCTCTTTTTCTTCTGCCATTCGGCAATGCGCGCAACCGATTCCCCATCCTAGAAAAACTCCTAATCAGCCGATTTTCCGACGAAAATTCGAATTTTAGTTCATTTTCGTTTCAATACACGCACCTTTCCCCTGAATCAGGGAAGCGTTTTCACGACTCGGAAATCGATTCCCCACATACAAAAACCCCATATATAACAAGTTTCTGGCCCATTTTATAGCGTTTTTTTGGGTCGTCGGAACTTTTTGCACACTTTGGTCACCCGTGTACTATCAAGTGGGATCATTGATCGCAATTTTTCATAACTCCTTATTTCTCCTTACTATCAAGTGGAATCAAAGATCGCAATTTGAACAAAAATATGGACCCAATTTCGAAAGTCATAAGCTCAAAAGAGCAAAAATTTATACGTCATGACTCATGACCCTTGTTTTTAAAGGCTTAAGACAAAATTTTGATGACAAACTTCGTATATAAATAGCAATGCTATTGTCTTTAACCAAGCTGATCAACCTGAGTTCTTCTTTTGCATAAAAAGCTATGAAAAATCTTGTGATATTTATCTACGTTGTACTAGTACTCATTTCAATATGTATGTCGTATCCCTTGGAAGATATGAAGAATGGAATTAGTGCAAAAAATATTTTTAAGAAAGGTAAAGCTTTTATCTTTTTCAAATATACAGGGTGTCCCAGTAGGTTGGAACCAAAGTCTGTTTCCATCCACAATCCTAAAAAAGTTTCCCGACCCCTGTAAAGAGCGATTCCATCCGATCTATAAAATGCAGATATAGACTTCAATGACATGAAAAAATGCTGGTTTTTCCGGTGAAAATTCGAATTTTAGTTCATTTTCGCTTCAATATACCCACCTCGTCCCTGAATCATGGTCAGGGAAGCGTTTTTACGCTTCGGAAATGCGCGCAATCGATTCCCCGCATAAAATTACCGGGTCATTTATAGAAAAATAAATTTCCGGGTCCCAAAAAATTTTTAAAAAGTCACTTTTTTCTGGCTCACTCTGTATTAATTTTTTATAGAAAATACAGTTCGAAAAACTCGGCAAGGTGGTTGGGTTGCCATTGGAAATATGGAAAATTGTGGAATTTTCTGTGTAGAACACAGTTTTGGATCAAATATGGGAAATTTTTTCCTATAATAATATATTTATGTATATAAAGTGTTTGTATATAAAGTATGTAATGGAATATTTTGAGTGATTCAATAAAAACAATGGCACTTTTTGGGTTTTCTTTACAAATAATTTTGTGAAAAGTTTGAGAAAAGAGGGAGTCCAATTATCCGNTATTTTGGGTGATTCAATAAAAACAATGGCACTTTTTGGGTTTTCTTTACAAATAATTTTGTGAAAAGTTTGAGAAAAGAGGGAGTCCAATTATCCGGGGTTCAATTAACGAGGTTTCACTGTATAGAATTGGTTTTCAAGTAAGTAGTTACCCTCATGGCCGAGTGGCTAAGACCCTCGGCTTATCTAAATTGCTTGCAGGTTTGATTCCCAGCAGGAACCGAATGTTTTTGCTCCAAATCATATACTCGGAGCGAGGCCGGAATGTACTCGGTGGTGAGGCCGAAAGCCGAGATCCCTAGTACGGGTAATAAATATGTCTTTTCCCCTCCGGGCGCGAAGCGCTCGGTTCTCCGGTTCTGAGACTTTGAACTCTTAAATTGCCACTTTACTCGAAATGGTGAAAGGAATTAGGAGAAACTCGTAAAATATTCATGAACATATACTTGGAAAATTTTATGTAAAATCAATTATAGGAAAACATGCGTGTATTAACAACGAAAAGACTAGTTGATATAAGAATGATGTGAAAAGTTGAAGCATTTTTTGATGGGACTAGGATAACTCACAACGAAATACAAGGGGCAAAGAGGACAACTCCACAAGAGACAAACTCTGAGGTGTAAAAAACTCGACTTTTCAACAACAACAAAAATCCAAATCACCAAAAAATCCAAGCTGTTCGCTAGTGAAAGACTAAGTATTGATTGTGAGTTGTCCTAGTCCCTTTTTAGATATATATAGGAAAGAAAAAATAGTTTTTGCAAGAAAGCAAAAATATTGCACATAAAAAATTCTTAAGGCACTGAATTAAGATGATTCAATTTTCAAGGCATATTCTGCAAGAAGGGTGAGCATAATAGATCTTGAAAGCACATTTTAATAGTTGAACTTTTTCAGAACTGTAAGTAGTTAAATGATAAATTAAGATCTCTCGAGCATGGACAAGTACATTACTGTGCAAAAAAGTCCACTCGTTTTTCGGGATCGTTAAAATTGAAAAGAAGATTCGGAACCTTTTTTAATAGAAAGATTAGAGGCTAAAAAGATACAGCCAAACTTCTTAATAGCGACCCCTTCCAAGAAGGTCGCTATTGAGAGGTTCTCCTTATTGACTGGGAGGGGGGTAAATGAGAAATTCTCTCCCCCACCAAGTCCAAGAATATAACAGCCTATTAGCAAAAAAGAATTTCCTACTGATATGAAATAATATATCGTCGCTAGAAAACATGCGTAGATTACAATCATAGACGTAGCCAGAGGGAAGGTTATAGCTCGAATAATCTAGTTTTTGCTCAAAAATCGAAATTTTTGATCAAGAAATAACTTTTTGTTCAAAAATCGAAATTTTTGCTCAAAATCAAATTTTTGTCGTCCGAAAATCAAAGGAAAAAAAATGCAATTTTTGAGGAAATTTTTCAAAATTTCTATGTTTAGCCCTTCCCCCGTCGTGGACTAGCCCCCTGTCGTAAAATCCTGGCTATGATTACAATTGTACAAAAGCTCTATAAATGAAAAAGTATAGGAAATATCGTAAAGCAAGTTAAATATACAAAAAAATCGAATTTGAAAAACAATCTTATAAAATAAACATCGCTACTGAAAATAATATTCATTTGCTTCAGGTGGGAGTGTCCATCCACTTGCACTCAATTCCATTAGCAACATGATCATTTTTCGTGCCCAAGGCTCATGAACTTCAACGAAAGCATCACGAATCAGATTTTTCAGATTCCCCAATCGATCTGGGCATTCTCGCTCCAAGTCATAGCCAACGCTGAGCAAAGATGCGATTAAACATTCCAGCTAAAATGTTTGGAGCTACTACACAATAGGAGGAGGGGCCACCTACGTGAAAAAATTTTCACAAATTTTTATCTGTAAATGACCCCACTGGGGGTAAAAACATGCGGGGAATCCGAATTTGACATTTTCGAAGCGAAAAAACGCTTCCCTGATCCAAGGAAGGCCTGTGTATTGAAGCGAAAAGTCGTAAAAATGCAATTTCATGTGAGTGCAATTTTTGCGACTTTTCGCTTCAATACACAGGGCTTCCTTGGATCAGGGAAGCGTTTTTTCGCTTCGAAAATGTCAAATTCAGATTCCCCGCATGTTTTTACCCCCAGTGGGATCATTTGCAGAAAAAAATCTCACATGGGTGGTCCCCCTATTGTATAGTAGCTATAAAGTTCCAGTAAAAAATATCAAATTCGAAAAAAACTAACTTCTTCAATTTTCAAAGTTTCTAGAACAGGCTTGTTCAACATATATTCATAGACGTTAAAGATAATGTCGACCAATTCACCTAAAATTTTATTCAAGTCTGTTGTTGAAAAAAACGGTTATTTTCTCGTGTTTTTAAATCATTTTCTTTCGCTTTTCCAAGTAAAAATGATTAGAGGTACCATTTGTATTACATGTAACATGTACAGGGTGTAGAAAAAAACCGAAATTTTTTTTCCTCAGTCAGCGCTCTTTTTTGGACGTTCACTACCATGTTTTTGTTGAACACTGCCATTTTGCTTTCGAATCTTCGTACACACACCATAAACCGCTGATTTTTTCCAATCTCTGGTACCACGAAACGAATAGCCTTAATAGGGTCATTTTTGAACAATTTCAGGTCGAAAAAACATGAAAAAATCGCCCAATTCCTGTTTCTTATACACCCTGTATTGACAATTAAAAAAATACCTTCATAGGTAAAACCAATATTTGAGTATAAATCAGAGACAAATGACAAAAAGTTTGTCCACACTTTCACGTGATCGAAACGTAGCTGATCTCTACACTCAAAATACTGCATTACACCAGTGACCAGCCCACTATGAAACGCTGAGCCGGCTGGACATTCCAATAAAGAAGCGCAAATCTTCGCCACTTGACGCCCATGAGCCTTATGTTCTTCTATAGCATATTGAACCAAATACGAACCTAAACTTCTTGCGAGGATTTCGTTCTCGAATTGACTTCCAATAAATTCGTTGAACAAGGCTTTCTCATTCGTTATACTGAGCTTTTCCATCGATTGAGCAATTTCATCCATTTCTTTTTGAGTGAATGGTTTCTTCTTCGATTCTTTTAAATTCGAAATTCGAATCGGCGTAGTTTCTTTCATTGGCTTGGGCATAGAAATGGTCATGGGATTCAACTTAGCATTCTGTTCATAATAGTTTCTTTCTTTTGGAAGATGTTGAACCTTCTGAATAATACAGGGTGAGTCAACAAAAAACCGTATTTTTGAAAAAAATTTCAAATTTTTTTTTCAAAAATCAATGTGGTGATTTTTGAAAATGTTTCAAAAGAAATGCAAGTGAAAGGTCAAAGATTACCTGCGAATGGGTATGACGTGATGTAGCAGTATCAAATGATCTTTGATGTTCATAATTTTTAGGTGTGGGTGTTTTGCGCTTATCTCCTCCACCAGTTGTGCTTGATCGAGATTCCGTGCTTGCATTTGATGATAAATCTGCTTCGATGTTGTCCGGTTTTTTTATCTGTACATTTGTACCATTTGTTTTAGTTGGGGCTGATGTACTAGCAGGGTTACGTAGACCTTGAAAATTGAATCTTAGTCATAATATAAAACGTAAACGACTTTATACAACTTCAGGCGATTAGAATAAACGGGTGGGGGACTTTTGGGTACTACTTCGAAAGAGGTGACATAAGATTTTTTTCGAAAAATGTTCCATCTAGGGTAATTTTTAGCGTAGAATTCGAATCTCACGCTTTTAAAGCGCGAAAACGCTTTCCTGACCTAGTTTTGGGACGCACATGTTTGTACATAATTATTTTACCGCGCACGACCACGCAAGGATGCATCCATAACAAACTATAAAAGCGATTGCTTTTCTCGACTAGTATGGCGGCCAAAACGCTCGCAAATGGACATGTAACCGCGACGCTTATCGAAATAGGAATACGAAACCGGTAATTGGCTACAAGGTTGGAACGTTATTCGAAAGTGCCAAGCTTGATCTGAAAAAGGTCTTATACCTTTTCTACTACTATCTGCACCAACGACTATCTTCAAGAATTTATGGCACCAGGAATTCGGCACCCTCATGTCCTCTTCAACTTCTGGTCTCAGATCGAGGCCTTGTATCCATGCGAGCAATAAAATTAACGGACAGCTTTTCATATCCCAACGGCTCTCTTTAGTGCCATAACCGAACAAGAATCATATCCGAATTTTTATACAAATCCCGAAACTGGGTCAAGAAAGCGTTTTTGCGCTTTAAAAATGTGAAATTCGAGTTCTACGCTAAAAATTACCCTAGATGGAACGTTTTTCGAAAACATCTTAACCCTTATGTTTGGTCACCTCTTCCGAAGTAGTACCAACTTTTGCGCCATTACATATGCGCAACGACACTTGCGCGCACCAGACAACTACACTTTAACATTTGCGCGCCAATAATTGCGCAACTTTTAGGCACCATTTATACTTGCCACAAGACGCGCGCGTCTTAGTGCATTTTGAAGACGCCGCGTCTTCAAAATGCACTAAGATGCGCGCGTCTTGCGGCAAGTATAAATGGTGCCTTACTTTGTTGTTTGTTAAAATATCTGACAATAAAGTTCGAAAATTTTAAAAACGGAAAAGGGAGCAAACGTAGAGTACGCAAATGTCGTACGCAATTATTAGTGCACAAAAGTCCGGTGCACAATTGTTAGCGCCAAGATGTCGTTGCTCAATTATTAGCGCCCAAATGTCGGGACGCAATTATTAGCATGCAAATGTCGGGGCACTATTACTTTTTTCACGTTTTTAGTTTTTCACGCTTACTTTTTTCACGTTTTTTCATGCAATTTTTATTAAAAGTAATAGTTGTATCGTGCGGAAAAGTGAAAAAAGTAAGCGTGAAAATAAACGTGAAAAAAGTAATAGTGCCCAAAATTAGCGTACAAATGTCGAGGCGCAATTGTTAACGCCCAAATGCCGGGGCGCAATTATTAGCGCGCAAATGTCGGCGCATAAAAATCTGGTGCGCAAAAGTCCGGTGTGCAATTGTTAGCGCCAAAATGCTGGAGCGCAAATGTTAAAGATCAATTGTCTGGTGCGCATATGTAATGGCGCAAAAGTCCGCCACCCGAATAACCCCCTCCCCCCAAATTGTATAAATGGTCTTAGGGGAAGTTATTGTACCTGGTGGTCGATAAATTGCCATTGGTTCACGCTTCCCTTTCTTATTTTTAGGGTCGTTTGGTGGTGTTTGAGGCTCATCCATAATTAAAACTTCTTAAATCCACTAGAATGATTGAAGTTTTAATAATATGAGTTTGAGAAAAAGTTGACCAAAACGGCGTAAAGCCGTGCTATTTATTTGCTCGGTCCGTATAAGCGAAGGTTCTTAACGAAATCGTGCACAATACTTTCGTACGTGCGTATGGAAAAGCTGTTTATGTTCAAAGTTTTTATGTAACAAAACGAAAGTTAAAAAATGGTTGTTATCAAATTTATTTATTTGCAACTGTTATGCATATTTTTAAAATGAAAATTCTATAAAATTGTTTATTAAAAGGGGGCAAAAGTCATCGGCTAAGGGGTGGTATTTCCTCGCCTAAGGGGCAAAAAATCCTCACCTAAGGGACAAAAGACCTCACCAAGGGGACAAAAGTCCTTGCCAAGGGGGCAAAAGTCATAAGGCGGACTCTTTGTTACCCGATCAGGAAATGGATGGGTGATGAGGCTCCTCGGCATTAGGCCTTTCCTTAGCGTTACGGACTGTCCTTACAAGACTTTACCCTAATTTTCTATTTTTCACTCTAACGGGTCTAAATTTTCACTCAAACGAATTTTTTTAGAAAACTTGAAAATGGAATCAAGCCGTGATCGTGGAATGTTGGTCGTCCCTATGCGCTTATATGCTAACTGGGAAGTCGATAGAGCTTCATCAAGTTCGATTCAACGGTAGGTTTTATTAGATCTAGTAACCTTTATAGCCAGATCTTCGAAAAAATTTTCTCGCAAACTTGTAGAAAAAACTCTTATAGGATAATTTTGATGCGAGAAATCGATTGCGCGCTTGAAAATGCTTTCCTAACATACGTGGGCAATGGGGGGGGGGTGCCACTCCTGATCGATTCATTCAAAATACCGAAAATTGAGGAGGATTACCTCAAATTTTCAAACTATTGGTATAATTTTTGAGGCGATCGGAATCGATTCGAAAACTTTTCATTTTGAACAAAATTTTTCGGAACTTATGCACTTCGGACCCCCCAAAAATTTGCATAAATCAAACATTTTGTCACATTTTATTTGATTTATGCGAATTTTGGGGGGTCCGAAGTGCATAAATTTCCAAAGAAATTTATGCACTTCGGACCCCCCAAAAATTTGGGGAGTCCGAACTGAACTGATCAGTGCAGTTCGGACCCCCCAAAATGTTTGATTTATGCGAATTTTGGGGGGTCCGAAGTGCATAAGTTCCAATTTTTCTGGGGAGTCCCCCTAGGAGGATAGTCTCATCAAAGTGCCGAACCTCCCTACGTGCCCATATATGTTTCCTAACCATGTTTCAAGGAAAATATTGATTTTTTAAACACTTTTCTAAGTATTTTCTTATTGTTAAAAACCAATAAAAACCATTTCCCTGAATCATGGTCAGGAAAGCGTTTTTAAGCTCCGGGAATGCGCGCAATCGATTTCTCGCATAAAATTACCCCTAGAGAGTCTTTTTAAATTTGCGGAAAATTTTTTCTGATCTGGCTGTAATGGTTACCTTCTTTAAAAAACCTGTATAGAGTGCTCTCTATGGTGATTAATAAATTGGTTCTTTTCAAATCTTTGAAATCGGAGAGCAACATTGTGATTGCAGTTCGTCTTCAAAGCAACAAGAGAACTTTACGAAGTAATGATATTGCTTTACCAATTGTAAATAGTGACAGATTGGATCTTATGTTGGATATTTCTTTTACGATTCAGGTTGATGATCTAGAAATTTGAAAAATCGCTGTTTTTTAGTACTCTCACATTATAAAACGAAAGTCGAATATCGTTCAATTGCTTATACAGAGAAGGAAAAAGTATAAAAATCGCCAGATACCAGGATTTAAGACCTTAGCTATTGGCTATTTGAATTTGGATGAAGTACTGCAACAAGGAGGGCATAGAGAAGTCGTCATGTGGGACACCAGTATGATAAAGAAAACTGATGATCTAACCGGTAGGCATGGCAAATTTTGAGCTACTACACAATACGGGGGAGGGGGAGTTACCCACGTGAAAGATATGGAATTTTACTCTTTTTGAAAAAGGACCAATTTTCTGCCAGGGGTCATCATGCTTCAAAACCTTTCGTTTACATTTTTTTATTTGTTTTCGTGTTTAAAACATAGAGCAACCCCCAGAGAATAATCTTAAGTATCGGTTTAAATTAAAACGCTCTCTATAATTTTCTATGATTTTTTAAAGTTTGAAAAGCATCGCATTTTTGGCAGAAAATTTATGGGTGTTTTTTCGATATGTCGGCACAAACTTTTTGCTGTTTTTCTATGGATTGAAACATACGTGGTGTAGTAGCTCCCAAATTGTGTTGATGTGTAATTATGTTTATAGAACTTCGTGGTGGTGTTATATACATTTCGAATTGCCAAACTCAAGCGGTTGATGCCGAGCAAGACCTGAAATGGAACAAAGGTACTGGCACAAAAGAAGGCGGCACCCTGCTAAGCGAAGAAGAAATCGATGATGATTCGAGTCAAGAAGAGAGTGACTATGATACAAATGAACAAAATGAATTTGATCGAACGCCTCGGCTAGCCGAATCTTCAAAAGGCCGTTTGCGCACGCGAAAGAAGATCAACCAGAAGAATATCAAACAAAAGATTGCCTCACTTCTACGGCGATTCAAACTTCCTGATGAGGACAATGTAAATTGACGAATTTTTTTACCTTGACGATTTTTTATCAGAGAGCTTTTTTTAGGCTGTGCTAACAGGTGATTCACCTTCAAGAGTTTTACATCCCACTGCCAAGGAACTGGAAGAGATTTTTGAAGAATTGGAAAATTCTGATTCTGGGCCGGAATTGGAGCCGGATAAAATGAGTATTGTTAGCAATCCGAGACCAGGCTTGAGGCCATATTTTGGTGGGTCGAAAACGGATATTTTACCTCCGATTGATGATCAATGCGTAAGTTGGTTGAAACCCCTTTATAGGGTAGCCGGAAAAACCACACTTTTGCGTTTTTTGGTGAAAAATTTTTTTAAATGCATAAAAATACCCCTTATTAGGTGATTTTTGAAAAAAAATTTGAAAGTTTTTCATCAAAACGCAAAAGTATAGTTTTTTGGCTCACTCTGTATAGTTACTACTTTACCTATTTTAGATCCCATCGGATGAAAGCTCGGACGAGCAAGAATTAAGTTCGGAAAATGAAAATCAACACGAAGAAATACCTTACTACCTAAGCCGGTCCCTAGCCCCCGATTTCTTGTCTTCCGACATGGCCTCTCTTGGAAATGGCGAATCTGCTCCTGAAACTTCACGATCCCAAAAAAGTCGCGGCGAATTTCATCGTCTTTCTGGAAAAGATCGAAAGAAAGTGAAGGAAGGAAGCCCTGAACGAATGAGGTCATCTACCACGTTTGGCTCAATTTCTGCCACCGAGCCGAAGACGTCACTCCCATCCCACAGCCCATCCGTAGTATTTGCGTCAGGTAGAAAAGAAGCACCAACTAGTCATCTTTCAACGACCTTTGTNTTGGCTCAATTTCTGCCACCGAGCCGAAGACGTCACTCCCATCCCACAGCCCATCCGTAGTATTTGCGTCAGGTAGAAAAGAAGCACCAACTAGTCATCTTTCAACGACCTTTGTCGATAATATGCTCACTCAGCTGGATGATTCAAAATCTTTTATTGCACAAAATGTGTGGATATGCTCAAGTTCGGATCTACCATGGATCGCCAAAACCGACTCCAGCCAGCTTCGAACATTGCGCTTGATTGATTGCAGCTCTTCATTAGATGTGCGAACAGCGATGCAGACGATTGTTGGGCGAATTCAAAAATTCTGCAATTCCAATTCAATTTCCCCACCGCAAACGTTAATTGGCGTACTGGGAACTGACCGCTTAGTTGCCCATCTTCTTCGTGCCTATGTGGACTTGCTGCAAAATAAGTCTTCTCAAGACTGGCTTCACTATCTTCGCTTTGCCTTGGTTGTGCCACCCAATTCTGTGGTCGGAAGATTGCTATCTCAAGTTGGTGACGGTGCCCAGCTAGAAACTTCATGGCGCTCTCTCTCCAAATTGGTTAGTGAAATAGGAAAGGATGGGTCGAAATTTGCCGTGAATGAAATAACAGGAATCGAGGAGTGCTTATTNTCATGGCGCTCTCTCTCCAAATTGGTTAGTGAAATAGGAAAGGATGGGTCGAAATTTGCCGTGAATGAAATAACAGGAATCGAGGAGTGCTTATTAGCAATAACAAATTTAACGTCACAAAAGAAGCAAGTCGATTTGCCAATTGGAGAAGTGATGTTACAACTAACTAGTCATGAGGCATTGTTGGCGAGTGGAGAGGAGAAAGAAGGATCACAGGTTGTTAGCAAAAAAATTCGTAAAAAATTGACAAATTTGTCAAAAATTGAAAAATTTATCAATACAACTTGAGCCAAAAAACCTTACTTTTCGTTTTTTGACGAAAATTTTTTTCCAAAAATCACATGAAAATACCTCAGGTGATTTTTGAAAAAATTTTTTATCAAAAAACACAAAAGGTCGAATTATGCGAATTTTGACATGTTTCACAGAGAGGGGGTATTCTAAATAAGTACCAGTTGTTGTAATGAAAAATGGATTTTTAGGCATTTGTCCCATTTCTTTCGGAGATTCATTTGGGCAATTTGGATGAGCTGAATTCGCTGTATTATATGAAAAATTCGACTGAGGAAGCAGCAGAGCAAACTTCTTCAGCTGGTGCAGCTTTTTCACCGCCTGCGTCGCCTTCTGTTAATAAGTATGTTGCTCATATAGAGGACAGTCGGACCCAACCAACTCACTCAAATGGTTTAAATTTAGGAGGGACCTCAAAGTCAATTTTCCGAAAAACCACAAATTTTTCGTGCTTTTTTGAACTTTGCGGCCATTTTCCGAGAAAACTACGCACTTTTGAGCTTCGCGATGTTCCTGCTTCCCCCATACCAAATTTTCTGATGCTTCAAATAAAAAATTTTAATGATGGTTTTCGAAATCCTAGTTACGTCACTGGTCGGGGGATTCCTTACCAATATATGATATTGTTGTTAGAGGGGATTTACATTTGCTATGTTATAAACATTTGTTTAGGGCCCATGAATACAAAGAGCTTCAGATCGAATATTGGACAACGACGATGGCGACAACTTCGTATCCCCACATGGGCACCTACGAATATCCATCTGGTTCAAACTCGATGTCTTATCACCCAAAGCAGCAAATTTCTGAATCTACAAAGCCCGCCGCCGGTGGTGGGAAGTTTTCATTGAAAGCTACTGTTCGAACACTATCCATTGCCAGAGAACCAATGTCAACTTCGCTTTCTATGTTGTTTGTGAAGGAGCGGAAGAAAGACAAAGTGCTCCAAAAACTGGGAAGGAAAACTAAACCTGTAAGTGTGATTTTTTCGTTCGCAGAAGTACATAAATAGGTCTAAACTACCGGCGCAAAGAGGAATCTTCCCTCCAAGTCTGAAAAATTTCTTAAGAAAAATGCACTTTTTAAGGAATTTTTCAAAAAATTCTAATCGGATACTCTCAGTCAGTTACTATGACCTCTTTTTCTTTGTGTTTTAACTTAATTTTTAGCGAGGCACAGATAGCTTCTACTCGCA
Source organism: Acrobeloides nanus (assembly GCA_900406225.1). Taxonomy (NCBI): domain Eukaryota; kingdom Metazoa; phylum Nematoda; class Chromadorea; order Rhabditida; family Cephalobidae; genus Acrobeloides; species Acrobeloides nanus. The sequence goes on along the minus strand of OZJO01000745.1, from coordinate 20,782 downwards.
AAGCCGTGTTGTTTCAAGCGTAACTCGAATGATTTGTATCGGGAAGAACTCGGAGTTAGAAATCTCGATTGATGGTTATACATGGAAACGAATCAGCTTCTTTCAAATCACGTCCCAGTGGCAAACTCACGTCAAATACTTTCCTATCTCCATTGCTTTGAACAAAAATTAAAATCCGTATATTTTTTTGTTGAGATTTTTTCATACCTACTGTATTATGATTTACTTATTCGCGTTGTATTAAATTTACGAATCTCTCTTGTGAAATCTTTGACTTATTTTCCTATTCATGTTTCTTTCTTTGAATATGTTTTTTTAAAAGCAGTACTTCCAAAAAAAGGCATTTTTTTAAAATAAATTTCTTTGCTTTTAGCATTTATAGATATTCCAAAACGGGATTTTCTGGTCGTTTAATGTTTCGAAACTGGATATTTTGAAACATTTTTGAGGATTTCTACGGAAATACACAAAGTCAATCCTGATAAAATCAAACTATTCGGCAAATTACCTTGAAAAAAATTACACTAGTCAGTCGTTGAAATTTCTTAATCAACTTTCGGCCAGAAGTTGATTGAGAAATTTCAACGACTGACTAGTAATTTGCCGACTAGTTTGATTTTTTTAAAGATCTATTTTTTAGCTTCATAAAAAGCCAAACTAGTCAGTAGGTTATTTTGAAAAAAGTTACACTAATCAGTCGTTGAAATTTCTCTAGTAAGGGGTGTCATTATATGGAGAGTTGACTGTATAAATTGCGCTAATTTTTGGATACCTGTTTGTCTAGCGATTTGGATAGTGCATAAGTGCCAAGATTTTCACGTGGGTGGCCCCTCTTTGTGTAGTAGCTCCTGAAAATCCTACTGATTGGGAGTCTCGTAAAGAAGTTTATCATATATTTAATGTTCTATTTTATAAAAGAATTTTAACTATGAATCAACATTGCATTTTTACCTTTTGTATGTATACTGGGTCGTTTAGAAAGTTTGCGGACTTCACTTCTCACTTTATAAATATTCTTTATAAAAATTTTTAAATTATAAATTTTATAAAGAATATTTATAAAGTGAAAAGTGAAGCCCGCGAACTTTCTTAACAACCTAATAAAATGAGATTTTCTGTCTTTGAGCAAAATTATTTACCGCCCAGAATTCTTGCTTACGTGTGTGCATCATTTTAAAGTGCTTTTTTGACTTGTTTATAATTTGTGTAAATAAAATTTAAACCATCCTTTTTGTGTCAAAAATCGTAAAATACCAGATTTTGTAATGTAATTTCTTCATGATTACTTTTTTTATTGGGATTTAGTATTTGTTAAAAGGTGTTGGTGTACAGAAAATCTGGCTCATTTAAAAGGCTTATTTCGAACTTTCTACGTCCACATTCCTTTGTATTGTCGTGGGTTTAATACTATAATACGAGTTTCAAATGTTCCAATGGGTACAGAATTAAAAACTATGAAGCTGGAAGGTGAGATTTCAAAGAACTTTTATGCTCTTTTCACGCCGGAGTTGAACAAGTTATCCGAATTGTTTCAAAAGTATAATTATGAAATGAGGTAAGTGTTGAAGGTCCTGACGTCAAAAGTTCATGTCCTTTAAAGGATGGCCGGCGGCGCGGTGCGTGATTTATTAATGGGAATCCAACCGGCAGACGTGGATTTTGCGTCAAATGCAACGCCTACACAACTGAAGGAAATGTTCGAAAAGGAGGAAATTCGCATGTTGCACAAGCGTGGCGAAGAACACGGCACTATTACGTGTAGAATAAATGAGAAGGAAAATTTTGAGATCACTACATTAAGGTGAGCAAATGAGAACTCAAGTTGACAGGATTTTTGTTGGTTAGTTAAAAAATTGCTTGGAGCTACTTCAGCTCTTATACCCCATTGAACGTGGTCTAAAATCGAAAAATTGTATTATTTTTCGAGATTTTCTCAAAACTGGAAGCGTTTTTTCGCAAAAATATTTTCGCCAACGTGTTTTCCGAAACGTTTTCCCGAAAAAACGCATCAAATTACTCCTAATAGAGTTATTTTTGAGAAAATTTCAAAAAAATTTCGATTTTAGACCACGTTCAATCAGGGTATAAGAGCCGAAGTAGCTCCAAATTTTTTGGTCGGCGGGTTACAAAATGATTGGTATATGGTTTAAACACAATTATATGTAGGATTGATGTGGTTTGCGATGGCAGACGAGCAGAAGTTCGTTTTACAGAAGACTGGAAAGAAGACGCTTTTCGACGAGACTTAACAATTAACTCTCTGTTCTTAGGTACTTGAGTATTTTTTTCTACTACTATCCAACTTTTCATTTTAGGACTCGATGGTACAGTATACGATTACACCGGTGGAATCAAAGATATCGAATTACACCGCGTGGCTTTTGTCGGAGACCCTGTTCAACGGATTCAGGAAGACTACTTGAGAATATTGCGCTATTTCCGTTTTTATGGTCGAATTGCAAAAGAGCCGAATTTGCATGAATCCAAGACAATTGAAGCAATATCAAAGAATAAACAGGGCTTAGGAGTATATGGGAGCTACTACACAATAAGGGGGCCACCCAATTTTGATCTCAAAGGTCAATTTTTGAGCTCAAAATTTAATTTTGACCTTCCCTGAATCAGGGAAACGTTTTTTCGCTTCAAAAATGTCAAATTCGGATTCCCCGCATGTTTTTACCCCTAGAGGGGCCATTTCCAGAAAAATTTTTCGCGTGGGTGCCCCCCCCCCTCCTCCCATTGTGTAGTAGCTCCGAAATATCAACTTACTCAATTTTTGCTGGAATCGTTGTGTTTTGTGAGGATGAGGATTCCTATAGACATATCTTTTTTTACATTACATAATACAAATCGAAAAAAATCAACTTTCTATAAGGTTTTTCTAGGCGAGAAATCGATTGCGCGCATTTCCGATCTTGAAATCTGTGTTTTGATTGGCTTTTTGGAGCATCGGGAATGTGTGCAATCGATTCCTCGTTTAGGAAAACTTATGGAAAGTCGGTTTTCCGGTAAAAAGTTGATTTTTTTCGATTTTCGCTTCAATACATCAACTAAATTCGAGTAAAGGAAGCATTTTCACGCCCCAGAAATGCACGCAATCGATTCCCTGCATAGAAAAACGGGGTAAACGACGCTTTAAAAAAATTTTCGGATCCAAGCCTCTGTCATTTGTAGTCGATATTGGAAACTAGAAACTAGTACCCATCATTCCTGTTTAGAATGTCAGTGGTGAACGCATTTGGATGGAATTTAAGAAAATCGTTGTTGGTCGATTCGCCGCCGATATCATGGACCAAATGCTTAAAGTCTGCAAACTATATGCGCAGTTAGGGCTGGAAGAAAATTCCTGTAACTTAGATGAATTTCGACGTGTTTATGAAGCTTCTTTGCACCACCCAACATATTCACTAGAACCTATGACGGTGTTGAGCACCTGCCTGGCCGATTTCGACGGTGTTCAACGGTTTCATGACCGTGCAAAACTTTCCAATGCTGAAAAACATCTAGCTGAATTTATTGTAGAGCATCGAACGGAGGCGCTTAAGAATAAAGAGAATATTCGATTTTTCCAAGATTTGCTTATGGATGAAATTTTTCTCTACGGATTTCGAGGTAGTCTTATAAATTGGTCAATTTTAAGCGAAAAAATTTTCTAGAACCATTTAAAAGTGTTTCAAAATGTTGTTATTTTAGAACCTGGTTCACAAGAACGAGTCATTTTGAATATGGTAGAGCTCATGAAATATATCGAATCTCCATTGCAGATGCACAGCGAGATAAAAGAGTGGGTAAAACCGGAGTTTCATATTAATGGAATAACCCTTATGAATGCAGGTATGGTAAACCACGCTTCCAGTGATGTGCAAGTACTGTTCGAATCAATCGGTACCAAAGACGGCATAGCGAAGTTGTATAAAGTACTGTTTGTTAATCTAAAAGTACAGGGTTCGAGTCCCATGTGTGTGTATGTGGCTTGCCTCGCAAAATAAGGAGGTCTGAAAAGATTATCGACCATTAAAAGGTCGCCAAAAAATTCGGGAGGAGCAAGTGCCCCCGTTCTTGGAAAAATTGGATGTTTACCCCCCTAATTTTGACCTTTTTTGAAAAAGTGACCCTTTCGTAGTTGGGGGCCTGGCTACACCACTGAGCATAAGTGACACCTAGGTTACACTCAGGTGACAAATGTGACCATATCTGTCCTTTGAGTCACTTATTTGCCCCGTTTTTGTTTTTAAGATTTCATTCATCACCGCGTTTCTTGGCTTGTGGTGCAGTCTAAAATATCGAATTTTTGGAGACGGTACCATGCTTTTTTGGTACCGTTAGGAAAAGGTATTGTTACCTGTACTGCATATCACTGCCTGTTTCTATAGTGCATGAAACTTTTTTTCGTATTATAATTCTTTAGGAGTGAAGAAAGGTCCAACAGTCAATGCAATTCGCCAACATTTGTATCTATTATGGAAGAAGGTGTTATTATCTTCATTTGTAAATGTTTTAACGCTCATTTTTAGAGCGGTTACAAAATGTCAACGGAAGAGCTGCTAACGCATATTGATGATGAGATTCCAGCGCCAGTCAAACCGAAAGCTCCAAAACCAAGGAAGCGAAATTTGACTTAACTTGTGATATTTTTTCCATTTGTTTTTACTATTATTATTAAACATATATTTTATTTTATCCTATTTCATGTAATTGTTTTAATGCATCTATATTTCATATGTTTAATGTGATACCTATTAAAATGTACCAGCATCGATGTAACTTTGTTCCAGGCTTGGGGAAGTTTTGCAAAAATCATCATTTTTCGGTACTAGTCCACTTTAGGGGACCCATCTAGGGGTGCCATTTTCGCTTATTTCTTGGCTTGTATTCCCGGTGAAATCCTCAAAAACATAAAAGTTTCGAAAAATCAAACTACCCTCTAAAGTCAGTTAGTACCCATATTTTTAGGTTAAAAAATGACTAATTTTAAAATCATTTACTGTTATTTTTAGATAATGTCTTCAGAATGTTATCTTGGCAGGTAATTGTATTGAAAATGTATCGCAATGTTAAATAATCAAGCTTTGGCAGTATCGCTATTGGTTGTCTTTTTATACGAAATTCGAGTATTGAAAATGTTTGACAATTCTGGTTTTAATTTAACATTTAGGGCAAAGAAATTCGAGCACGCTATCCAAATACGATTATACACCTTTTTGAACCCGCACAAGTATGCATCCACGTTTAAATATCAAATATAAAAGTCCTTTAGCAAAGTGGCATGCGTCCCCCAAATCGAATATTTTTGCGACCGAATGTATTTGGACCATCTAAAGTCATTGAAGGTTCTGCTTATGTTCCAAATGAAATGGCAACATTTACGGGAAAATTGGTCACTCAGAAAGTTGAAACTTTTCATTGGAAACCAGAAAAATCTAAAATTTTTACTAATTTTTACATCAATTCAAATAAAAAGCCTTAAATTTGCATTTTCATTTCATAACATATGTAACATATAATACAATAAAATAAAACAATCAATAAGATATCAATAAGGAATGACAATGGATCAACCAAAAATTGGAACTAGTATCGATTAGGTATCCCACTGAACGTGAAATTTTTCGAAAATAATTTTTTCATCTGGAATTGACCCCTCTAGGGGCAATTTTATGCGGGGAATCCGAATTTCATATTTCCGAAATCTTCCCCTGAATCAAGAAATGGCTATTTATATGACGTATGGCCACATTTTTGACAAGAATCACATGAAGTTCAAAAAAGATGTTAGAGAATAAAACAAAAATGACATAAACCGCATATTCATTTCCAAACATGGTGTAATTACGAATTTTAGCGAAAAATTGTACACACAAACAAAAATGCCCAAGAATCACATTTATTAAGACACCTGGGCATGTTTTGAAGCAAATTCGCGCAGCTTTTGCAAGTTTTCTGGATTCGTAGAAGGTTTTATCACATTCAATGCCATTTGGACATCTTCAAACGTAATCGAGCGAAGTTGACTGGGTGAAACTTTGGCTAGCTCTTCTCGGGTCATGTTTCTAAGTGGCACCATCGCAGCCTCGCGGCATAACGAGACAATATCAGAGTTCGAATAGCCTTCAGTGAACTCGGCTAGCTTGCTGAAAAATAGTCGTTTACAGGGTGAGCCAACAAAAACTTTGCGTTTTTTGGGTGAAAAATTTTCAAAAAACACCTATAAGGGTTATAATATTTATGCGAGAAATCGACTGTACGCTTTCTCACATGAAAACACCCTTTATAGGTGATTTTTGAAAAAAATTTTGAAAATTTTTCGCCAAAAAACGCAAAAGTATGATTTTTTTGGCTTACCTTAATTCAGTTGGACTAAAACTGGTTTTCGTTTTTGATTTCCGGAATGTTTTTGAAACCAAGTTACGTCGAGTTGTTTCATCCGGTAAATCAATAAAAATTCTTCTAGTGAAGCGCCGCAAAATTCCTTCATCCAATTCTTGCGGCCGATTTGTTGCTCCGAGAATGAGGATTCGATCTTCTTGGCGACTCATAAATCCATCGAACTGTAGCAGAAATTCGGTTTTTACGCGCCGTGCACATCCATTTTCGTTATCACTACGTTCAGCTAACATTGAATCGAGTTCATCTAAATAGAAAATTTTTATCTTTCCCCTATACCTGAAAACTTACCCACAAAGATGATCGATGGCTGTCCATTTCGAGCCATTTGAAAAAGCGTCTGGACCATCTTCTCGGCTTCGCCCACCCACTTGGACATAATCGTAGCTGCGGAAACATTGAAAAATGTACATTTAGCTTCGGTACCTGCTGCTTTTGCCTGAAAATTTTTTAAATATGAAAGTTGGTAATAGTGATGTTCAAAGTTATAAATGAGGAGAGTAAGTGTGATAATAGGCTTAATGTGATAACGTTATCACTGTTACCAAAATGTGTTATCTTATCACTTATCACACCCTTTTTTATCATGATCACTTTGAACATCACTAGCTGAGAATAGACTCACAAGCATAGTTTTTCCATTTCCCGGTGGGCCAAATAGCAAGATTCCTTTGCTTGGTTGTCGAAGCCCAGTGAATAGCTCGGGATTTATGTTCGGTAAAATCACAGCTTCTTCTAGTGCTCGTTTGGCAATAACATGTCCTGAAAAAATTTGATGTATACATGCAAAAAAACACGGATAGAAGGGTACTATTCTCATCTAAAAAATGCTCAAACGCTTACCCATTGCGCCATCATTACTTTAAATAAGGTCTTAACAAAAAATAAAAGAAAATTTATGCTTTCAATCGCAATTTTACCCACCTTAATCGAACTGGTAGTAAATTTTTTCATATTTTACCGTTTTAGGGTATGAAACAACTTTTAAAAATGATTTTGGTATAGGTTTGGATGTCACACTTGGTGACTGTCCATTGTAAACATAAAGTTCCTACCTTCAATATCATCAAGTCTAATTTCTGTCAAGTCAACAATCGTATTCAATATTTCACGACCCATAGTTGAATTCACTTTTTTCAACAGTTTGTGTGAAATTTCTTGCTAAATTTTTCATCTTTACCACCAAAAAAATTTTTTGATCCGAATACCTTTGAAGAGTTATCCGATGAAATTGAAGTCGAGGGCACTCCATAAGCTTTACTACTAGAGGGCAGTGTTTTGGGCTTTGAATTGAATCCAGTTCTTGTTACGTTTGGCAGCTTTGTCTCTATAAATTAGCTGTTTATACGACAAAAACAAGCTATTCAACACCTTTCGTATTTCTATGATTATTCTTCACTTGAGGTTTTGAATCATTTCCATTTTCAACGTATGTCTTAATTTTCTCAGCACGGTCTAAATACTCTACAACTCGGGCTCTCATCGACTTTCTTTGCTCAACGTTCGGTTCACCTTAAAACAAAGATTTAAGTTAATTTCTTGTTATTACAGATGCTTATCCTGATTCAGGGGAAGCATTTTTTCGACCCGGTAGCATGTTTTTCAGATTTTTCGCATAAAATGACCCCAGAAAAGATGATTTTCAGAAGAAAAATCCAAAATTTTCGTATTTTCGCTTCAATACACACTCTTATTTCCCTGCATTAGGGTCAGGAAAGCGTTTTATGGAGATCCCTTGTTTCCAAAAATAGCTCTAACCTTTGATAACAGCTAGGAAATCTTCGATCCCACTTTGATAAAATTCCAATGCTTTGGCGTAATTTTTAGCTTTGTCCGCTTCAGTTGCCAGCCGAATCGTTTCAATAGCTTTTAACTTTTTAGCATTGTTTGTCATAGTTTAATCAGTTGAAAAATACTATAAAAATGGACATAATATATTAGGTTGTTTCATAAGTATCTGCGGCCCAAAAATACATCTAAAATTGGCATTTTTCACTCTTTTTCGATGAACTTTTTTTCAGTAGTAGTAAAGAAGTGTATGCTGAATACAATCCATTCGGTCTTTTTGAACGAAATTTATTAGGGTTTTCCTAGTCGGGGAGTCGATTGCACGCATTTTCGAGGCATGAAAAAGTTTATCCGACCACGAATTAAGCGATTTTCATTATGAAGCCTTTTTTGGGAGTACACCCCTGCAGAGGTACACGTTCCAGTGGTCAAAATCGAAAAATTCTTTCAGATTCGAATTCTCCGTGGCGAAAAAACCCCGAATACAAAATTTCAGCCAATTTGGAAAACTTTTCGAAAATTCAAGTTTTCGAATCCAATGTTCTCCAATTTGGCTGAAATTTTGTATTCGGGGGGTTTTTTGGCATGGAGAACTCGAATCTGAAGGAATTTTTCGATTTTGACCACTGGAAAGTACCTCTACAAGAGTATACTTTCTAACGAAAATCGCTTAATTCGTGATCGGATAAATTTTTTCATGTTTCGAAAATACGTGCAATCGATTCCCCGTCTAGGAAAATCCTAGTAAGGTCAAAAATTTTGTCAAAAATCGACTCCTATAGCCAAATATCAACATTTTTCTTATTAAGTTACATCCTTGAAAACCACGATTTTTTGAAAAATCTCTATATAGGCACGAAAACATGAGTTTTGTTCAAAAAGACCGAATGGATTGAATTCAGCATACACTCCTTTACTACTACTGAAAAAATTTCATCAAAAAAGAGTGAAAAATGCCGATTTTAGATGTATTTTTTTTTGGCAACGCGGTTACTTATGAAACAACCTAATAAAAAAATTATGAAATGAATAACAAGAAAAGTGACTCCAATATTTTTTCAAATTTTGCGGGGGAAAATCCAAACGATAAAGAAAAAATTCGAACTTGTATGGAAATACGAGTAAAATTTTTCAATCAATGTAAAATAATGTTTAGCAAATTGAAAAATTTTCAGAGCACAAATCAATTTTTAGCTCTCATACAGTGGATTTAGCTCTCATAAAGTGTATCATTTTTGTAAGACGTTTTTAGCCATTAAGACAAAGATCTGAGGCCAAATTTAATATACCATAATTTGCGTCTTTTCACCCCTAGCAGATGCAAAAAGACTTATCGAAAAAGCTTTTAACGGTAAAAAGTTATGAGGGTATCTTTGAACCTTAATTTTGACCTTCAAAAAACACTTTTTGGGCTCTATCTCTACATTGGAGTGTTGAAAAAAAATTTTGCCGGTTTTTAGTACTCCCATCATGGATAACAAAATTGGCGTATGTTTGGCTGAAATCGTAGAAACCAAGATCATACCCCTCTTCCTTGTTAGTGCCCTCATAGCAAAAAATTATATAGCATACAAAAAATTAATATATATTAAAGTCATAATAACGACAAAATACATAAGAATAAACAAGAATGTAAATTCTTTATTAATAATAACAAAAAATAGTAAAATTACACAAGCCAGTTGTTCACTCAATTTTTGGCTTTTCCTCAGAAAGCTTTGATAGATCACCAAATAAAAGCTCGGCACGTTCCGGATCAACTATTTCAAATTTATTTTTTGACAAATAGAGCACTTCATTGCTGGAATAGAATCGCATCGTTATAATAGGACTCCAAATATCTTTAGGTTGGAGCTCGGTCAAAGGAAAGACTTCAGAAACTTCCATATATTTATTCCGTCGATTCCCCCAAAATGACAGATAGCCAATTCTGATGAAATTATTGCTTGAATCCATTGAGATCACACCGATAATTCGATTATAGTATCTGAAAAGAATGTTATACTTTTTAACCGGATTTTATATACACGCAGCTCTGCAACTCTTCTCTCTTAACGCCACACCTTTTGACTAAATGGACATTTGATCCACGTCATACACGGGCAAGAGGTGAGGGAACTCTGGATGAGGAGATCCTTGGCGACCAAAAACAGGTCACCAAGCGAAAAATTGTTTGAAATTCAGACCAAAAATAGCACCGCAGGAGAAAAATTTTATTGAAAAATGCGTTTTTAAGCTAAAAAGCGCTTTAGCGATTGCACGAAAACTCAATTCAGCGCCTCTGTAGGCCTCAATTTTTGCCTTTTCTGCTTACGTTAGCTGTTTTCCCCTTGGCATTATTGCTAAAAAATTGCTTAGGGGATTTCCTCATCAAAATTGTTATCTATTTTATGAGGATATCTCCTCATCGGTAGGCCGATGAGATCTCCCCTAATTTTGGCCCGATGAGAGTTGGGAGAGGCTCTCCCTTGCTCCAGTATGGTCTACGTTATACAATTTCTCCACGAATTTTGTCCACGTTGTGAATTATGCGAATTTTTTCGTGGACAAAATTCGAGGATCAACTGTATAACGTCGACCAAATGTCCACTCGATCAAAAGAAGTAGCGCCCTTCTCCCCCCCCCCCCCCCCCCCCCCCCACCAACAAAACACAAATAGCAAAAGACAAGTATACCTAGTAAATAAAATCAATGCAATTGGTGCTAATATTGCTCCGGAAACTATACCAGCAAAAATTTCTGGATTTATCAAGTTATTTTGAAGGAGATAGACAGAATAGGGTAATAAACAAGTACTTATTATGGTTTGAACAAGCTTAAAAATGGTTTTTCAATAATAAAAAAAAGACTGAAAAAACCTTCAATCGTGCCAAAAATAGACAAAATCCTATGCCATGAAACCGATAAACAGGAAACCTAAAATGAATATTTTAATACTAAAAACCTAATTTTTATCCTCCCCCACGGGAATACTCCTTCAAATTTCCAGTATATTCTGTTATTTTAAGCTATTTTAAGCAACATTCAAAAAAATTTTTTTTTAATTAAAAAATTCATGTTAAATTATAAGCAAAATTAAAAATCCGATTTTTATCGTGAACTTGGCTCAGTGGTAGTGCTCCAAGATTCGAGTTTAAGAGTCTCGGGTTCGGATCCCACCTGAATCGATTTGATTTTTCTGGTATATTCCATGGTTAGACAACTTTTCAAAAAATTTTTTTGAATGTTGCTCAGAGTAGCTTAAATTAACAGAATAGATCGGAAATTTGAAGGAGTATTTCCGTATTAACAACTACAATGTAAACTAATGTTTTTTGGTACAAGTTTCAAACTCCTACCATTTTTCATCCTTAAGCAATTCCTTTAAATCAATTTCCGAAGTTTTCGTTGATAAGAGACGGCTAGAATGCCTTGTAGAAGAACCACCCAAACGTGCTCGGATTTCATCAGCCGAAAATGGATTCACTTTCTCAAAGTGATTCAATTTTCTTCGCGTGTTTTTAGAAACAGTTGCAACTCCACGGGTTGTTCTGGCTACATGTTTGCCAATTTGTTCAGCTTGATTTCCGGCTGCTCTTCGCAAGACTTCACGTACTAACAGACCAAATCCAAAAGTTTGAATCAAAACCATTCTAAAGAAACTACAAAAATATACATAAAAGTATAAAGTAAAATAGTTTTGAAAATTGGAAATAACCATAAATATATCTTTAAAAACTTGTGTTAAATCAATTTATTTGAACAAATGTTTTACATTAGCTATCATAAAATCATATTCAATTTTTTGTGATTTTTACAATTTATTAGGCCTTTCGATAAACATTAAATTTTTCGGATTTTATAGTTTTCGGACTAATAAGGGTATTTTTCATACTGGGAACACGTTTCCGAGCGATTTAAGATGTTCCAGACGGATTCTGATTGAGTTTTTGAAGAGATAACCCTTGAGAAGCGAAGAGTACAAAAGGCCTCATTTACCTTCAAATTCAAAGTCGCATAGAAAATTTATTTACGGGATTATATTTTAGATTTTGTAATCAATTGTGCGCCTACTATTCCTCCAACGATTACTTTTAAAATTAGCTCAACAGACTTTGAGCATCCGAGAAAAACAATGGAGGGTTGTAACGGTTAGCGTCGTCATAAAAATTAAATTTTTACTCCATTAGTGCAGATCTTGGTGGTAGTAGCGAATATTCACTAGTTAAACAAATACTCAATATTTCTTATTATTAAGTGCTGATTGAACAACATTTAAAATTAAAAACGGTATATCATTAGATTTTATGTATAGCAAATGTAATAAGCGAAACAACTACAAAGACTATAAATCTAAAATAAGAGATAAAAGACTAGAAGAAATGCTTGAAATATCTAGAGAAGATCTTCACCCAATAAGGCACATAATGATCTCTTTTCATAAAAGTGGCAGTTTCAATCTTTGAGATGAATTCCATCAGGTATTGCTTTTCCTAAGATATACAAATGAGATATACTCAGTGGCTGGGAGGGAAGACCGAAGGCCGGAAAAAATCATAAAGGCCCCCCTTTATGTTTTTATCCCGAAAATTTTCTCTAAGAATCCTAATGGTCCCCCATAACAATTTTTCACCAAAAATAGTCAAAAATTTTCCATTTTTTCCGACAAAAATTGTAATTTCCAGCTTAAAAACAAGCGTTTATCAACAAATTTTCGTCTGCGACGCTGGATTTTACTTTAACTAAAGTTTTTAAATCGAATTTCTGCCCAAAAACCTAGAAAGGCCACTCAAGTGAAACTTTTTTCTTTTTATGACCCCTCTAGGGGTAAAAACGTGGGGGAATCCGAATTTGACATTTTCGAAGCGAAAAAAACGCTTCTCTGAATCAAGAAAGCGTTTTTTCGCTTCAAAAATTGTCTAATTCGAATTCCATGTTTTCACCCCTAGAGGGATCATTTCCAAAAAATGTTCACGTGAGTGGCACGCTATTGTATAGTATCTCCAAAATTTTCATTTGTCTTCCCGTAAATTTTAAAAAATTTCAGATTTTGGGAGAAGGTTCTACCGGTTCCCCCATAATTACATACTGCTCATATGTGAGCCAAAGCCCTGATATAAACCAACCTTAGAAAGTTTCTCCTTAAGTGCATCATTCGTAGTAACTAGTAAAACCTGAGCTTCCAAGTCTCTATTCACCGAACGATACCCTAAAAGAATTACAAACAAACAAAAATCAGAAAGATACCGTAATTTGAAGAACCAAAAACTGTAGCAGCACCATTGGAAATTTTCGAATCTAACCATATACCTTTAGCATGAAAAGTCCAATCAGGCCGGTTGTACTCAAATAAGTTGATTTCTTTGTTTAATCTTTTTGTCTGCTTGTAAAACAACTCAGAAGCATGAACATACAAGGATGGAATGTAACCAGAAAGTCCATTCCCATTGAAGAAACCATTTGCCTAAAAAATTGTTTAACAAATATTTCCTAAAACAAGCTTACTTGAGGTGATGCCAAAATTATATCCATGGGATATGAACTCTTATGTAAAATTGTTTCCGAGTATCGATCAAACAAGTTAAAATAACCAGAAGCCATGGTTAAGGTGAAATCGTTGTTCTACAGAGTGAGTTAAAAAACCGTACTTTTCGTGATTTTTTATGGTTTTTGGACCCAAATTTTTTTTCTAAAAATGACTCCTCTAGGGGTAATTTTACGCAGGAAATCGTTTGCTTGAAATTTTCTTTTCTTTTTTTGCTTCCTTGACCCTGATTCAGGGAAATTAAAAGTATATTCAAGCGAAAATGATAAAAAAAATTCCGTTTTTCATGGAAAACTGACTATCCAGGTGGTTTTTCTATGAAAGAGAGATCGTCTGCGCATATTTACGTACATTGAAAAGGATTACTTAACCTGATCTAGGTTCGAATTTTGCATTGTAACCTTGAATATTTAAATTTTCATTAATCATTTATATCTTGCTTTAATCAGGGTCAAGAAATTTTCACGGTTCGGAAACGAGCGTATCGATCTTTTGCATAAAAACTCTAGATAGTTAGTTTGACCGTGAAAAACGGAATTTTTTATATCATTTTCGCTTCAATACACATCTTAATTTCCCTGAGTTATGGTCAAGGGAGGCTTTTCAAGCTTCGGAAATGCGCGCAAATAATTCCCCATGTAAAATTAGATAAAACATTTCGAGTCAAAAACCATCAAAAAATCACGAAAAGTACAGTTTTTTGGGCCACCCTGTAGTGAAATAAATTTAAAGATAAACACTTACAGGATAGCTAAATAACCGCAAAAGGATATTTTCTTCATCCCTAATATCATACATCCCGAATTGAAGAAACGGAAAAACCAATGTATCCGACGACGACGTAGCTATCAAAAGCTTCGACTGCTTCTCCAACCGCCTCTGAACTTCTGTTATCCTTGATCGAAAAGCTGTTCGAAAATCGGAGTCACTTCCTAAAAAACGTCAGAAAAACTAAAAACCCAAAATTTTTGATGAATTTTTCGATTTTTTTTACAAATTTTTCAATTTTTGAGTAACTTTACTTACCATTTATGGGATCAATATGGCACTTGGAATTCAATTCTAACTTCCCTGAGGAATCCAATCGAAAAGAGAATGAGGTGACAGCATCGAAAACATCACAGAAGAAATCGGCTAAAGCAGGACAATTTTCAATAAACACATAGCGGTCTTGACGATGGGTAAAATAGAGGTCCGACAGATTAGCACTTAAAAAAAAATAAAAATTAGAAAAAAATAGAATGGGTACCCAGAAATCAGGATAGAATCATCAAAGATATAAAATTTCATGTGTTGTAAGCCAACAATTTCATTCGTACGCTCGGCTAGCAAATACTTCATATAGCCACGTAAATCTGGGGTATGATAAAAGTAAACCTAAAAATTTCTGTTATCGCATTAAGCTCTGTTCACACTGCGGTTTTTTTCGTTTTCAAGGTTCGGGAATGCTCGCAATCGATTTCTCGCATAAAATTACCCCTAAAGGGTTACTTGTTAAAAAAATTTTCTACCCGGCCATAAGTTGGACCCCCCCCCCCTTTAAGCCTCCGTTTTATGACACCCGTCGGGAGACATAACGACCACGCAGGGATGCCGGCGGGAAAATTTGGTATATAAAGAAATCGACTTGCTATTATGCCAAATTTTCCCGCCGGCATCCCTGCGTGATCGCTGTCATAAAACGGAGATCAGACTGTAGTTAGCCATGTATATGTTTCGGAGAAATGAAAAAGTTCAAAGTTTTAAGTCAGAACCAGCCCAAAAATTGAATTGAATCTTAAAAATCCACCTCGGCGTTGTCAGCAATTCTTGAAAGAAGAGACGCCGAACTAGAAGAACCACCACGAGTTCCACGCAAATAATCTAACAATATCCCAATACGAATTCCAGGATTGTTATCTAGTGCATGGATGATATTATCAACCTAAATGAGCATGCTTTGTGCCGACAAAAAAATGAAAAAACAAACCAGCGCCTCTTCTAAATTCCCGGTTCCCAAGTAAAGTGTGGATAAAACTACACGTTTTTTAGCCGTTTTTATTCCATGCTAAACAAGTTTTTATAGGTAAGCGAAGCAAAAAAAATACCTTTAATTTTTCATAATATTCGGTTGGAGTTCGTATCAACTGCACCGAGTTAGGATTAACTGGGAGAGGAGAGTAGCCTTCGGATAACCAATTAAAGGAATCCATTTCATTTCAGCTAAAAATGGCACTTATTCGGAAAAAATGTCCCCTCTTGTGGAGATCAAAAAAAGAAAGGACACCAAAAATGTGCGAAAATCACACGCTTCCTTGACCCTGATTCAGGGAAAGGATACGTATTTACGTAAATAAATTGATTTTCGCTTCAATACATCGATTTCTTCCCTGAAGCAGGGTTAAGGAAGCGTTTTCAAGGTTTGGGAATGCGCGCAATCGATCCACCGCCTAGAAAAACCTAAGAATCGACGGTTTTCTCATAAAAATCCGAAAATGTTTGATTTTCGCTTTAATACACCCGTTCCCTGAATCAGGGTCAAGGAAGCGTTTTCATGTTTTGGGAATGCGCGGAATCGATTTCTCGCATAAATTACCCCTAGAAATGTATTTTTTACACAAATTTTCAAAAAAAAATTTTCGGAGAACGAGCCGCAATTGTTACCCCCTCTAAAAATTCCAAAATTTTTGGACCTTTTTGATGAAAAAATAGACAATTTTGGTCATTTTTGGTGAAAAATCATAATGAACATGATGAAACATGATTTTTCAAAAAATTTGGGCAAAAACATACCATTAGGAAAATTTTTTCACTTTTTCCAGGAATGGGAAAGACCACCTCGTGTTCCCCCGGTACAGCTTTGGGCAACACGGTACTATAGCTTTTAGCAACGAGCAAATCGTTGCAAAAAGCTCGTTTTAAAAAAAAGTGGCGTTGCCAAAAGCTCTAGACCCCTCTCCCCTAGCTACGCCACTGGAAAGTGGAGAAAATCGATCATTGTGAAAAATCCTAGAGCCGGAAATTGGCGTTAGATTCGTTGATTTCCGACAAATAGCGTTATCTAGGGTCATCGTTAGCACAGGCTCTCAACTTGATCCATTGACATTTTTGAAGCTTCGTTCTCAATTTAAATTTCGAACCAAAATGTTACAATGTTTTTGCGGGAAATTTAAAGCATTCCGATTCGCGTCATTTGCATTTATGAATGTGATGAATCGCCCTTGATTTCATTACTCTTATGAATCACTCTGTTGATTTGCTAGTGACGTCATAAGAGAAATGACAAAATCAAGAAGTGAAAAGGACGATTCATCACACTCATTCAGATCTTTTGCAATTTTTTAAAGTTGTCGCTTAGAGCTTCCCCTAATTCGTTCCGAAATTTTTGAGATCACTAATGTGCCACTAATAGCATCACTAATTCGTTCCGAAACGATTACTAATAGGCCGTTCCGACGTCGGAACGGCCTATTAGTGATCGTTTCGGAACGCGTCGGAACGAATTAGTGGAAGCCCTTAAAATTACACGTTGTTTTTAGCAATTATTTTACCATGTCTATCGCCTGGGGAACACAATATGGTAGTAAGTTTTTTTCAAGTTTATAAGGACCTTTTCAATGAGGCCAGGTACATAGGGGGGCAATCTGGACAATTGCCCCCTCNGGGGCCAAACTGCACTGATCAGTGCAGTTACCCCCCCCCAAATTTTTGGGGGGGGGGGGCCGAAGTGCATAAGTTCCGAATCTGCTAACCTGCAAATTTTGTTTTCGATACGGAACAGTTGAGGACGAGCACTTGAGGATGAGACATTTGAGGACAGCCATTTGAGGACAGGACTTTTAGGACGGGACGAAAAAAATTGATGTACGACTACGCAGGGATCGTGATCTGGACTTTTGAGGACGGTCATTTGTGGATCAGTCGAAGATCGTGATTCTTGCGTAGTCGTACATCAATTTTTTTTCGTCCCGTTCTCAAATGTTCCATCCTCAAATGTCCCGTCCTCAAGTTCCCGTCCTTAACTGTCACCACGCCTTCGGTACTACAGTCGAACCTCGATTTACCTGTGGATTTCGGTCAAAATTTTGAAAAAGTTTGAAAAAAACCACCTGCGGATTTTGGACTTTGGGTCATTCCCCCCTCCGTTAGGAAACCCTGGCTATGTGCCTGAATGAAGCCTAAGTTGTTGGTGTTCTTTCATGACTTTGAAATCTATCTCATTCTTTTAAATAATTCTATTTGTTAAAGAGATCAATAAAATTTGAAAGAAATTAAAATAATTGGTACTACTAAGAATTAGCGAGCCCACTTAACGTGATTTTTTTCAAAAATTTTTTTAGCTTTCTTTGGAAATGACCTCTCTTGGGTCATTTGGGGTAACTTTATGCGGGAAATCAATTGCGCGCATTGATAAAACATGAAAACGAGTTTTTTTTCGGAAAATGAGCCGAAAAAAACTCGTTTTCATATTTTGTCAATGGAGAAATTTCTAATTTTGACCATTTTCGCTTCAATACAATATCCTGAATCGGAGGCAGGGAAGCATTTTCAAGGTTCAGAAATGAGCGCAATCGATTTCTCGTATAAAGTTACCCCTAGAGAGGTCATTTCCAAAGCAAAAAAACTAAAAAAATTTTTTGGAAAAAAAGTCATGATAAGTGGGCTCGCTAATCCTTAGTAGTACCAAACAATTTTTTTAGAACTCAAGACGAATCTTCGCTTGGCAGCAAACCGGCTTAAACTATGTCAGAAGAAAAAAACTGAACTAGCGATGAAAGCCAGAACCGAAATTGCCGATTTTTTGATAGCACAGAAAGAAGATCGAGCACGAATTCGTGTTGAATCAATAATCAGAGAAGACTTCCTTGTCGAAGCATATGAGCTCTTGGAAATGTATTGTGAACTTTTACTTGCTCGTTTTGGAATCATTCAACAGATGAAGTGAGTTTTAATCATGCAAAATGAAAGAAAAGTTGAACGAATAATTTATGAAGCTTATGGAGAATAAGAAGAAAACTCGGAGCTATTGTGGATCAAGGGGGTCACACCAGGGCCAAAAATCGAAAAAATTTTAAATGACATATTTAGGGGTAATTTTATGCAAAAAATTGATTGCGCGCATTTCCGAAGACTGAAAACCTTTGACCCTTAAAAATAGAAAAATACGTATTTTTACCCATATTTTCACATTTAAAAATACGTATTTTTAAGAATCAAATAAAGGTTTTTCACGCTTCGGGAAACGCGCAATCGATTTTTTGTATAAAATTACCCCTAAATATGTCATTTTAAAAAAATTTTCGATTTTTGACCCAGTGATGATCCCTTGATTCACAATAGCTCCAAAATTTTTTATCCACATTTTTAGAAACCTTGATGATGGAATTGCCGAGGCTGTAATTAGCTTATTATGGGTAGCTCCTCGAATTTCACACGAAATCTCGGAGTTCAAAACCATCAGTGAGCAGCTCACTTTGAAGTATGGAAAGCAGTTTGCTGAAGCAGCTCGCACAAATCAATTGGCTGAACCAGCTAAGGTGAATCCAAAATTAATACAGAAGCTTAGCGTCAACGCGCCTTCGAAACTTCTTGTTGAAAAGTGAGTTGAAAAAAAAACAAAAAATGTACAAGATGATACAGATGAATATACAATGAAAAAATCGATATTTCGGCATAGGAAAAAGATTTTCATGATTTAAATAAGTCGATACATTGAAACGAAAACCTGAATGTTTTTCTTTGTGGAATTTTCATAAAATATCAACAACATCTTGTAGAGCGCATCGAAAAACGATAGTACCCCCAATTTTTGTGAAAATTTAAGATATCCCAAAATTAGGGTGATCCAGAGTACCTCCGAGTTTCACAAAAATTGGGGTACTACCGTTTTTCGATGCGTTCTACGAGATGGCGTTGTTATTTTTTGAAAATTACACAAGGAAAAAAGTTCAAGTTTTTGCTTCAATATACAGACTTAATATGAAAATCTTTTTCCTATGCCGAGATACCGAATTTTGTTTCATTGTATATTCATCTTGGATCACCCTGTATTATGTGGAGTTTTTTTTAGATATTTGATTGAAATCGCTAAATGTGCTGGTATTGATTTTAAACCGGATCACAAAATTATGCGTGAAGATGACGATGAAGTGGCAAAGGCCGAACAGAATCTCATCAATTTTATGAAAGAGGTTGGTTGTTTACATCCCTTACAAAAAATGCTTTCCTGATTCAAGGAAAGCCTATTTATTGAAGTGAAAAGTCGCAAAAATGATATTTTTCGACTTTTCGCTTTAATATACAGGCCTTCCCTGAATCAGGGGAGTGTTTTTCTTCTAAAATGTCAAATTCGGATTCCCCACATGCTTTATCCTCTATTTGGGACATTTCCAGAAAAACTTTTCGAAAAATTTTTCACGTGCGTTCCCCCCCCTCCCCTATTGTGTAGTAGCACCAAATTTTTTGACAGCTGCACGATTTTCAAAAAATGTGTGTATTTTTATCATAAGTATATGTGAAAATAGAGATCATTATTGTTAATCTATAGGAACAAATCGGTTGGTCAGGAAGTGTTGGTGGACCAGACAACAAAAATAACTCAAATGGACCACCAAATTTTGGTAGTGGCGGCGGCGGAGGAGGAAGTGGTGGTGGCAGTTCTATTTCTGCTTTTCAGTATCCGCCGCCTAATCATGAAGCTCCAAGATTACCGCCAACGAGCATGTACCCAGCACCGAATGCTGCGCATCATCCTAGTGTTCCATCGTTTACGCCACCAGCTCCTCCATCTTATAACATGGTATAAAGATAGTTTTTATTATCTTGTTTGGAACTTATGCACTTCGGCCCCCCCCCAATTTCGAGGGAGGGGCGAAGTGCATAAGTTCCTCTTGTTTAAGCTAACCTTTTGATTTTTTAAAAATAAGTTTAATATGTTGTTCAGGAATTTTTAGTTGCATATTAATGATGCGTCGAAATCGAAAATTGGGGTCGAAATTTCATAGAAAATTGCCATTTTTAAGCTGAAAACGACGATTTTTGGCTAAAAATAATGAATTTTGATGAAAAAATTGACAATTACAAGCATTTTTAGTTAAATAATTGAAA
>OZJO01000744.1:13142-28548 GCA_900406225.1 Acrobeloides nanus | reverse complement strand
CAATTATCTCGAAAACTACAACGATTCAGAACATGCCGTAAAAACAAAAAATGCTCTATTTTTCATGATCTTTCCGAATATATCATTTTTCATATGATTGTAACTTACTGGACTGATCCTTTAAGATGTTTTCAACTCTATAGAATAGGAAAATTGATTTTGTTATATCTGCTCTTACTTCTTTTAGAGCATTAACACCCATATAGTCGACAAAAGTAAACCCAGAACAGTCAATAATAAAATGTTGTTGTAAGGCAGAAACATTCTATAAAAAATTCTATTAGATGTTTCAACTTTCAGGATGGCCCAGAGAAAATGAGATTTTTGTTATTTTTTCGCCATTTTCAAAAATTTTAAATGTCCACCAAAATAACTCTATTGGGGTTTTTCTATGCGAGAAATCGATTGCGCCCATTTCCAAACCTTGAAAGCGCTTCTCTAACCCTGATTCAGGGAAGAGGTGCTTGTATTAAAGCGAAAATGGGCTAATTGGGAGCAGGGAAGCGTTTACAAGATTCGAAAATGCGTGTAATCGATTTCTTGCATAGAAAAACCCTATAGGGTTATTTTGGTGAAAATTGAAAAAGCTTGAAAATTTTTGAAAAAATCGCAAAAATCTCATTTTTTAGCCACCCTGTAATATTTAGTCCACATAATCTGTACTTCGATTTGTTATGAGTGAGAAAAATTTTTCTTTCGATGCCCCTTAAGTTGGGTGACAGAGCTAAAAGGGTTCCGACGCCTAGGTAAAACTTTCGTGACTGAAGCGGTCTCGAACCCATAACCTCTGGCTACTTGACCAGTGATCTCCCACTGAACTACAAATTACATGAATGAATATCTACCAAGCCCAACAAATCTAGATTTTGTGGACTAAACATAAAATTTGAAACTTCTTTTTTCAAATATCTACCTTTAATGAACACGAACTAGATCCGTTCCGAATTAAAATTGGAATTTCGCAAATTTGATCTATGTCTATATGTTTATCTTTTATGTCCACCAGCGAAATTTTTGGGTTAATAACTTTTAGGTCTTTAGCATCAAGTTCATAAGGACACTGGTTTTGCCACCTAGTAGCTGCTTTTTCAATACACGTTTTGAACAAATCAACATTCGTAAAAAGTAGAGGTGAATCGAAGCGGAATATGCAAATTCCCTAAAAATAAATTATACTTCGACTGCGATAAACGCTATCTCGTTAAGACTCCATCCAGGGTCCGGTCCCGGGGATGCTTTCCGTGTAAAAGCACTTCGATAGGACGCCACCCTGGTTCGTGTCTCCCCCACTTAATAAAAAAATTTTTTGCTCACTTTTGAGGGCTCCACATGTTGGTAACGTTCAGCATCGCGGAAATCATTAGTTCCATTTAAGTTTGATAAGAAATGCCATCGTGGCCTAATATTTTTACTTATAAATTTTTGTTGTCAAAAATTTTTTACCATTGAGTTCTACAAACAGTTGTCATCAGTGCGTAAATAATAGACACTGCTAAACCTTCGGATACGTCCCAACATATTGTTGCCAAGAAGCTTACTAACCAGATACTCTAAAATTCATAAATATTAACCTTCATTTTCCCTTCTCTTATTGCTATAAGAACTCAAAAATATCATTGTTCTCGTCCTTATCCCAGTTTACAATTGTTAGATGAGGTTCAACTTTCCACACACCAAGGTCAATAAGGTGTCAATTAGAGACTGGACCGGGGATCCCGGTCCCGATTCTCTATTTTTTTGGGGGCCAACCAGGGGGAAAACCGGAGGACCCCCAACGTTTTGCCTCCTTGACCGGGAAAACCGAGGATTTTTTACACCGCATTTTCACTAAAATTTTTCATTTTTCAACAAAAATACCCAAAATTTATCATATTTTCACCAAAAATCTAAAATTTTTCAGCTTAAAAATGGCATTTTTCAACAAAATTCGCGCCTGCAGCGCTGATTTTTCCCTAAAATGTCAGGATTTTAAAAGGGAATATCTCGAAAGTTCGAAATTCCACACACGAATCCGAAGGAATTTTTCAGCTTTGACACAAAGTTATACTCCTATATAGAGGGGTACACCAAAAAAACCACTAAAAAGTTTGCACAAAATGACAATAACTTTTTTTCTTTCCAGCAACGGAAGGGTAAAAGAATTTGCGTCAATTGGGGGAAATGCTGTAATTTGAAATGTCAAAAAGAAAAATTCAAAAAATTATCTAAAATGGGCATATCATTTTTTCCACACGGGCGTAAACGTGTTGAAAAATATAAATCTTACAAAATCAATTTTCGACAATGGCCATAAAGTTCGCAAATCCAAAATTTTCTTAAACATTCCTTTTAAAGCAAACATAATGATCGCTGATAAAACACACTAAACTTATTTTATTTTTACCATAAATTTATTTTCAAAGATCATACCATAGGCAAGGTCCTTAACCATTGTCCTACATACAGAATAATTGCAGCTAGAAAAATACTCGAAAAAATTGTTGAAAACTAAATTTTTATTTTTATTTTTGCAAAATGTTTATACTTGAGTTTTTGTACCAGCCTCCACGTTGACCAACGTTCTTCCTAATGAGCAAGAAACCGGGTAAACAGGAAACACTGCGGAAAGAGATGAAGATAAACCGAGGGCATATAACTCCTAAAAATATACTTCGTTTCCCGGGCAACGTTAAAAAAAGTTGGGTGTATATTTGGTTGGTCGCTGATTGCCGTCCGATCTGACAAGTTAAGCAACGTTAGGCCTGCAGGTTCGATCCCCGGTGGGTAAATGTTGGGAAAATAAAAAATTTGTTATCAGACCTCCTAAATTCGACCTCGTAAAGTTTTTGCCTATTTTTATTTTTCCTGAAAAATTTTTTCTAGACCTGGAAATTGACTTCAAACATAAAAATTTCTATTGCTATAATTTGTAATCTCTTCATGTTTGAAGTCAATTTCCAGATCTAGAAAAAAATTTTCAGGGAAAATAAAACTTGGTAAAAACTCTACGAGCTCGAATTTAGGAGATCTGATAAAAAATTTTTTATTTTCTCAACATTTTACCCACCCGGGATCGAACCTGCGGGCCCAACGTTGCTTAACTTGATAGATCGGACGGTCTGGCAATTAGCGACTAACCAAATATGCGCCCAACTTTTTTTAACATTGCCCGTGTAACGAAGTATAAAGAAAGTTTAAAAAACGACGATGAAATCAAAAATCGGTATTTTTGAAAATACTCTTCAGGGTTGAGTTGCATCATCTTGAATGCTATATTTTTGGTAAACCCCTTTCAAGGCAAATATTTGAAAGGCAAAATTAAGATCGAAAATTTGTTCGATTTTAATTTTGCAAAATAAAATTTTTGGTCGTAAACATCGATTTTGGGCTTATGTCAACTAGCCAACAAAAACTAAAAGATACGCCGCCCGTTGGAGCGACGTTAAATTTGAAACTTTCTTAAAAAGAATTACTTGTCCCGGATCAATTTTATAATTTAACTTTTTGGCAAACATTTTTCCCAAAGATATATGAATAGCCAAGACGACAACTGCAATACCAATAGCATTTGGTAAAACTTTAGGGATTAAAGACCAGTCTGGAATTTGCGGACTTGGCATTCTAAAGATCGTTGATTTTAACTATTATCAACCGACAACCACTCTTCTGATCCATCAACATGGACGCAGAGGGTAGTAAAATTTTGTGGTATTTTAACTTCTGCTTTTATCACATTAAAAAAAAATTTTAAGCCTCTGAATTGGTGGTCCCATTTTTTATTGCATTGTTAATGGTTCTTTGATAGCTAGGTGGGGTCGAAACACGGTACCATAGGTCGAAAATTGGCATAGACCTGGGGCCGGCCCCTTGTGCCCAGCCTCTTGAATACGGCCCAAGGAGCCAGAGCGCAGGGAATTGGCTCATGGAAGGGCGGAGCCAGTCACATAGGGGTCTGATCCTGCCACAGGGATGCCCCAGGGCCTGAGTCGACCTCAGGCCCGCAAAGGAGCGTAGTCTATTTGTGCTAAAAACGATCTCGGGGCCTTGAGGGACGGGGCTGGCTTTAGGTGCATAGGGTCGACCTCGAGCTCATGAAGTCCCCGTATGGCCCCCGTTTTCCCGAACCAAAGACCGACCCCGGTTTTTCCTTAGAAGGGCTAGGCTCTGATATTCGATATTTTGGGGCCAGGGCTCGTGCAGGTCCATTTTAGACCTCTTCCGGCCAGTAGCGTAGGGAGAAGAGTTGGATAGGGGTAGGGTGGCTGAATTGCGACCATTTGGTTGCAAATGCAACCATGCCAGGGACACTTCCCCAAAAAGGCTGTTTTCCCAAAAAAATATATGATTAGAGATTTTTTAAGTCTCGTTCCACTAAAAGCACCTGCCCCTTTCCCTATGCCATTGATCCAAGTACCTTGCCCATGTGATATGACAAATAAATTTCCTTTGCAAATCAAGAACACCTTTTCGACAAACACAAAAATATCTTACCCAATAGGGAGCTTACTAACAATTTTCACATCCAATTTTGAGTGAAAATGGAATAAAAATGACAAAAATGTTGTGAGAATAACCTAAATTTCACTTTCTTTTATTATTCTTTTTTTTAATATTTTTTTATACCAAAATTAATTCGAATGGAATTTGTGTCGCCAAATTAAATTTCCTTTTAACCCACGGATTTGCATAATCTTTTCCAATAACTAAAAACAATAACGAACCAACTGATATTATGACCGTCCAAATATTTGAATCCGTGGCATGTGACAAAATATCATACAATTTCTGAAAATGGAATGATTTTTTCAAAGCTCACTACCAGCCGATCTTGATCTTTCACACTCGATCGGTTTTATTTTTTTATACCAAAAACATATTCCCAGGACCATATCTTTTCGGTAAGTGAGGAATACCAAAGAAATCCTTTAGTTGTGTTGTAAAAACATGCATGGAAGCGCCAGTTGTAAAACCAGCTACGACTTGGTCAGAAAAATAAGTTGTTATGATTTCTAGACGAAGGAATCCCATGAGGATCTAAAATATGCATACTTAATTTTTATAATAGTATCCTTTCAGTTATGATACTTTTCTTTAGGAATACTATAACGCAACAGATACTAAAAATCACAGTTCGCCGAATCGATAAAATGGACCGTTTCGGTTCACGGTTCTCTTCGGACCCATTAGTTCGGTTAGAACAGTTCGACCCGATTTTATAATTTTTTTATAGGTTCGGTTCAAGATTTCTGATTCAATTTAATTATTTTGATTAGTGTTAGATCCCGGGTCCGGGGTCGACCTTTTGGCCGGAACGGGATTTTTCGGGATGCACCTTGACGGGATTTTCGGGACGAGATTTTGTAATTTTTTATGTTATTGAATTAAACTTCTGAATCTTGCTTATTCGGAAATTTACAGTTAGAAATTTTGTCAAGTGGTGCTTTGAACAACAAAATCTGATAAGCCTTATGTGCCCCAAGTCTAAAAATTCACTATCTTTGATCATTTTTTGCCCATTTTAGGGGTATAAATTTATCCCGACTTAGGACGAGATTTGATTTTCGTGGCGGGATTGATTTTCGAGCAAAAGTTTCGGGACGGGATCCAAAAAATCCCGGAATTCTCGGAACGGGATCTAACACTAATTTTGACGGGTTACAAGAAATCTGATCAATGAAATATAGTTGATAATCTTAATGAAAATTAATGAAATCATGAGAAGATTATCAACCAAATTAACTTAATTTTGTTTTCGAATAACAATCACAGAAAAGAAGATAATCTTTCCAGAAATGTGATATGATGTTTGTTATTTGAAAAGATTAAGTATGATCAGTTAAGCTCGCCCAAAATTAAAAATGATAAATTTTGAAGCGCAAATTTGTAAATAGAAAGTGGGAAATGGTTGTGAGAAAAACGGATTACATACAGTAGCGGCAAAAAAACTTTGCACCCCCTCTGTTTTATTAAACAGGGAGGGGGTATAAATTATGGACTATTTCATGAAAATTTTTTTCTAAAATGATCATTTTTAGGGGTAATTTTATGCGGGGAATCGATTGCGCGCATTCCCGAAACGCTCTCCTGACTCTGATTCAGGGAAAAACGGTGTGTTTATTGAAGCGAAAATCGAAAAATTTAGATTTTTCGCGTAAAATTAATCTCTAGGGGTAATTTTATGCGGGGAATCGATTGCGCGCATTCCCGAAGCCTAAAAATGCTTCCCTGGTTCTGATTCAGGGAAAACTGGGGTTTTGAAAAGAAAACTAACATTTTTTTAAAGTTAACATTTTTCTTTTCAAAACCTCAGTTTTCCCTGAATCAGGGTCGGAGAGCGTTTTCAAATTTCGGGAATGCGCGCAATCGATTCCCCGCATAAAATTACCTCTAAAAATGATCATTTTAGAAAAAAACTTTTCATGAAATAGTTCATAATGTATACCCCCCTTTAATTTTTATGAAGGGTGCAAAGTTTTTTGCCGCTACTGTATATATCTCATTTCACTCGTCTCATTGAGCTGAGTCAAATGACATTACTCTTTTTTTAAAATTTCGAATTTCCTCCAATTTTAACAACGTCAAAATCGCCGAGCCCTGTCTAATAATGAGAGATGGAAGTATCCTCATTGTTTTTGCGAATTTTTTTCAAACCTTTTTTTAATGAAGTTTATTGGGACTATCGGCTAATAAGAAAAAATATTAAAAACTTTTTATACTTGAATCAATCCAACACACAAAGCCAAAGTAGAAGCTATCATTATAGGGCTTGGAGCTTCTATTGTTGCTGTTGTTTGAATATTATCCGTTAGATTTGTATTGATAACCGTCGATTGAGCGTCATATTCAGCATGAATATTGTTTACAGTAACACCTGCCATTAAACTAACTACCGCAAAGGACCCTAAGAAATTAATTTATGCTTACAAGTTAAACAAACATTATGTACCTATGGAATTATGCCTTGAAGTGCCGAACATCATATAAAACAAGGGAGGAAAAAATGATGTATACAGTCCAACAACCGGGTGGACACCGGCCAACATTGCATAAGCAATGCCTAAATTTTTTGAAAGTAATTTTAAAGGAAAAAATGACAGGCAAAAACTATATAAAATTTATTGAGAAAAAACGAGTTTTCAAAACCAGTATTTTTGGTGGTCTCAACCATGTAAAAAAATTGCTGAGGGATCTCCTCACCGACATGTCTTTACGACCCCTCTAATTTTTGGCCCGATGAGGGAGTGGATGAGGGGGGAGGCTCCTTTTCCTTGCCCGATGATGAAGCCATTAGTTTGATTCTTTTTTTACCTTGTGGAACATGCATAACACCAACAGTAAGCCCACCGATTGCATCATTTAATAAATTTTCGGAAAAATTATATTTCGGCAACCAACTTATGATAGGAACAAAACTTAAAATTGTCGATATAAAAGCTTTTGGCGATGTACATGGTCGATAATAACGTCGTAAAAATTTTGCAGTGTGTCTTACAAGCACACTATGTTTATGATCTGGCCGGTGGTAGAGGAATTTGGCATCAAATTCTTCCTAAAATTATTTTTTGTCTTAATTAATTTTGTAAGCCATAATCAGAAAGCAGTATTAGGCGGAATCAGAGAATCACAACAGTCCTCGGTCGAGCCCCATGTTGCGAACAATCGCAATCCTGCCTCTCTATATAGGGGGTACCTCCAGTAGCATAGGGAGATGGGTTGGAGGGGACATTTCCCTCAAAAGGCTGATTTTCTCCAAGGTAAGAGATCTTTTAATAATTTTGGTCCATGAGAGGGCATCTGCCCCCCCCCCGCCACCCTCTTGCTTACGCCACTGGACTTAGGCCAAAATTAAAAAATAGCGAGGGCATCGGTTCCTCATGTCAAAAAAACCCTCGAGTACAAAAAAATAGACGATTTGGTGCCATCTTTGAAATTCGCATATTTTAGCACTTAGGTTTTTTATACCCCTTCGATAAAAGTACCCCGTAAAATCAAAATTGAAAAATTCGTTCGAATTAGTGTTACCCGTAGTCGAAAATCCCCGAGTAGAAAAAATTAGCCGATTTGGAGCCATGTTTGAAATTCGATATTTTTCAATTTTTAGTGGGTAACACTTATGGGTGCCATCAGGCTTTTCAATTTTTAACCATTTTACGTAAAAAATAATCATTCAATCAAAAAATAAGCAAAAATGATTAGAAATAAGCGAAAATGGAACCTCTAGGTAACACCCTAGTTTTTTTATTTTTTTATAGGGTACCCCAAATTTTTTTCTGCACGCCTACCACCTATCTACTAACTTTTAAAAAAGACCGCATGTCAATACTCCTTACCGTTCTTGAGATCTCGATCTTACGTAAGGCGTATGTACGTACGTAAGTACGTACATCGAGTTCTCCATGTCAAGATACCAGAGTACAAAAATCATCTTGGAGGATTTTGTGAAAAATTGATTTTTTCCTTTGGTCCCTAAGCGAAAAAAATCGATTTTTCACAAAATTCTCCAAATCGGCTGATTTTTGTACTCGGGGTTGCTCGACATGGAAAACTCGATTCCGAAGGAATTTTTGATTTGGACCGTAGGAAAGTGTCGAATAGGCAAATTTTCTCGCAAATTAAGAATTTTCTAATGTTTAAACAATCGTTTAAATATCACCGTCTCTGATTCAATCAAATCACTCGTGCTATTCCAGAAAAATTTCGACTATAAGTACGGACAGATACAGAAATCGTTTTTTATATTTATGATTTTCATTAAATTCTTAACCTACTTGATCCATAGGCGCTCGAGTTGTAGGCTGTTGTAAAAGTCGCTGATCGTTTATCCAAATTTCTGGCCCATCTTCAGCATCTTGAGACATTTTAAAATTATGGTTTCTATAATTTTATAAGAAATTAATGTTTTTCCTCTAAAAATAAAGATATGACGCGTTTGAACAAAAAAGAAAATAAATTTATTTATCACAACTTTGATTTTCGCTAAATTTGGAGCATGCAAAATAAAACTAAAAACTATTAAAAAAATATTTTCTCGCAGTTTTATGATAGACTCACTAATCTCTAGACGTGATATTTCGAAGAAATTTGCATAATCATGAGCATTCGATTTCGCATACAACGTGTTTCCTAAACTCTAAAAAGTTATAATCGGAATTAATATTGTCCTATGAAGGTTACATACGTAACAGGACGCTGAAAACCAAAAACTAGGCTTAATCTCTCCCAAAAAGTATAGAGTTTAGGAATCACGTTGTATGCGAAAACGAATGCTCATGATTATGCAAATTTCTTCAATACATCACATTTAGAGATTTTTTAGTGAGACTATCACATTGAAGACGTATGTAAGAATTCGACGATTTTATTAAACCAGCGGCCGTAGCCAAAAATTAAAAGTGCTCAAAATTTAATTTGTTCTTATAAAAGTTATAGTTGATGGGTCCCTGATCACTTTTTGTTAGAACCATACTCGGCCATAACCATTCCCTGGCCCAGGGTACCCCATATACCCCAAAAATCGTCTTTTAGAGGTTAACTCAGATTTTTTCTCACTTTAGAAAAAGTTATTCCTCATATCCCAAATAGTCCGAAAATGAAAAAAATTTGCCCCCGACCCTGGAAATGGTCAAAAAAGCTTTTTTACCGAGATTTTCACATTGTAAGGGGTCTTGTGCCCTATGGGTATCGCTGCGGGGATTAATTATATAGCCATTTTTTAACCCTTTCCATAAGCTATCTCTATGCCAAGCTTAATCCCGCAGTCCTTGTGGGTACTTTGATTTATACAATTGTAGGTCATCAACCCCCTATTTTTGAAAAAAACGGTAATTTGACCCCCTAAATTAATTTTTCAGGTATCGTTTATTCGGACATTATTGTTCTCCATAAAATTTGGGTTGAAATGACCCCTTACTGTAAAAAAATTTATGTTAAGAAAAAGTTATACCCCATGAAAAAATAGGATTTTTAATCAAAAAATCAATTTTTGATCATAAAGTTAATATTCCATCGTACGTTCGTCCACCCTGTTTAAATCGATTGTTTAATATTTTTGTTTTGAAATCAAATGTTTACATGTTATGTTATTATTTTATGATTTTGTTTCTTGTGTAAATAAAATTGTTGATATATGATTGTTGAATATTTTTCACCATTGTATAGCTTAGAAATATCTGAATGCATGTCTAGGGATTGACAATTCCATCATTCGGCTGATATGTAAGGATTCAAAATAGTTCCATTAACATTTAATAAGAAAAAACAAGTGTATTGAATAAGTAATTGTCTGAATCAGAATCAGATAAAATTATTTCATTCTTTAAAAATACGTGCAATCGATTCCTCGCATAAAATTACTCCCGAAAACTTAGCAAAAAAAAGATAAAACCCATGGAAAAACATAAAAAATAAGAATAAAAAATCGGTCCAGAACTTTTTGAACAACGTGTATGAAAAAATAATAACAGATAAATGATCTACGACCAAAAATAGGCATATGCAAAAAAATTCATGAAAAATGGAAAACTTTAAATTTGGGCTACATTCGAACCCTTTGATCCAGGGGCGTAGCTAAAAGGGGAGGGGGTCCGTGGCGCTATGGCCCAAAATTTAGAATCTTAAATTTTGAAAATCAAAATTTAGACAATCTAGAATTTAAAAAGTCCGAAATTTAGAAAAACAAAATTTAGAACCCGAAATTTAGAAACCCAAAATTCAGAAAAAGTGAGATAACATTTAAACATTTGGTTTCAAAACAAAAATATTCAACAATCGATTTAAACAGAGTGGACGAACGTATGACTAACAAATTTCAAATAATCGACTCGTGTCATTTCTCCGATTCGAATTTGGTCAAACTTCTCACAGGCATTCTTTTTCTTTTTGTCTACCCCTTCCCAATGTTTAAACTGTTGTGTTGCAAACTGTTGTGTTGTAAACTGTTGTGTTGTTGAACAACAGTTTTAAGGCGCAAAACTGTTGTAAACTGTTGTGTTGTACAACAGTTTCAGACTGTTGGTATACAACAGTTTCAAACTGTTGTAACCTGTTGTGTTGTGATTACAACAGTTTGAAACTGTTGTAATCATAACACAACAGTTTCAAACTTTATTCTGTTGTACAACACAACAGAATAAACTGTTGTTACAACAGTTTAAACACTGCGCCTTCCCAAAGCTTGCTCTTAGACGATAAATCTCCATTTTCCCATGATCTAAGCTCCTTGTAGACGATCTCCTTAATGAATCAATCTATACGATTTGCTCGATCGCAACTTTTCCAATCAAGGTCGCCACGGATTCAGCACGAATAGTAACAGCTGTTACGACTCGCACGGATTCTGGGCTGTCGCGACAAAAAACGGTTACGACAATCCCTGTAAGTCGTAACCGGTTATGACTCGCACGGATACAATCCGTGCGTGTTGTAATCACAGAATCCGTGCGAGTCGTAACCAATTACGACTTGAACGGATTGGAATCCATGGAGATCCTCAACAAAATCAATGAAAAGCATAGTCCTATAATTCACTTTAGCTTCTATATATGTATGGGATATATAGAGGTGCTCCATTATCAGTCGTAGATAAAATGTCAAAGTGGGTCGTAGATCACTATATGGTTCAATGAGACATTTTTCGTCAATAAAATTGCATTTTTTGGATTTCTATCATAAAATTACCCCTATATGTACCATTTTTCGAAAATTTTTGGAAAAATTTTAATCATCGTTGAATGGGGTAGCCATTGTTCAATAGTATCAACAACTTTATTATGGGAATTGATTTCATTATAAATGTACAATACAAAAATATCTAAGCTTCTAAATAATTTTTTCATTATTATTCATCTTCATAGTTTTCCGTTTCCTCTTCTGGCGTTTCAGGAATTGGGCGATCAATGCACAAAATTCCATTTTCACTTGGTGGTTTTGTTTCAAACATCGTCAGCGATTGAACAATATTAGCCATATCATTGATGCTGGTGTACAGGGAAAAACTTTTCTCACCACAAGCCAATGGTAGGATTTTCTTCATGCATCCGCGACTACAACTCTCGAGGCTGAAAATTAGACATTTAAAAAATGATCTAAAATTCTGCAAACCTGCAAAACTGTTTTCCAGGAATAACATGTTCGCCTTGTTGAGCCCTTTTTTCCACTTCTTGATCCAGTGCATTGATTTCAGGCATGCAGTTTTGGGATATACAAACTGATAAAAGTGGAGTTCCCAAAACGCAATTGTAGGTCTTCCCCGCAGCTGAAAAAAATTTTGAATTTTTTCAAGCAAATTTTTCATTTTACCTGTTACGTTGGAGCACGCCAAACTATTAACTTTCATACCAAGATCTAACAATTGCCTTTGTACATCACTTTCGGGACATGTTTTAAGACAAGAAAGCTCTTCATCACTAAAAAATTGCAATAAATTTTTAGTTTAAAATCTGAATTTTCTACCTCTTTTCACAATAAGACATTAGATTATGGGCAATTTGAGATTCATGGCTTTCATAATCAACTTCGCGCTTATGCCGAAGTTCGGTACTAGGATAATCAATTTCTTCTATTATATTAAAACACCTTTGAGCACACATCCAACTCGAAATTTCACGCCTAAAAAATTAATTTTGGTATTTACAAGGACCAAAATAGTCCGCACTCCGATGTAGCCGAAACTAGGCTCAAACGATTCCTTATAAAGTGGATTTTTGTGATTTTTTGGGTACCGAAAATGTATTATTCTAAAAATGACCTCTAAGAGTAATTTTATGCAGTAAATCGATTACGCGCATTCCAGAAACAGAAAAATGATTTCCCTCTGATTCAGGGAAAAATGGTGTTTTTGAAGCGAAAATTATCATTTTTCGCATTTTCAAAAACCAAATTTTCCTCTAAATCAGGGAAGCATTTCCAGAGTTCGGAAATGTGCGCGATCTATTCAACGTATAACATTACTACTGGGGTACCGCATAAAAATTGAAAAAATTAGGGATTGCCCCCTAAAAATTGAAAAATATGTGAATTTCAAAAATGTTTCCAAATCGGCTAATTTTTTGTACTCGGGGGTTTTCGACTATAGGGAACACGATAGCAATATTATTTTTTTATAAAAATTTTTGTAAAAATTAAAAAATTAGGGGGTCATTCTAAACAGTGAATAATATGCAAATTTCAAAAATGGGCTAATTTTTTTCTGTGCGCGAAACGTGCGTCGGGCTATTACCCTTGAAAAATTAAATTTCTGGTCTCTAAAAATCACAAAAAGCCACTTTTTTTTTGGCAAATCCTGTACTTTTTAAATTTATTTTTTGTGCTCAAAATGCAAATTTTTGCAAAATATTAACAAATAAAAAAATAATCTTTGAAGTGTTTTTCTATTTGTTTACTTACTTATGTAAAATTCTAGATGGTAATTTGAAAAATAAATATGCATCAACATCAGTAGCATAGCTTAATATTAATAAAAATGGAATGTAAAATAACATAATGCTAGTTGTTTAAAGATTTTTATTTAAATCTAAAATTTTAAATTTAAGAAAATTATAGAAATAATCAAAGATTTCACAGTTTATCGTACAGATAACGGTGCTAGTCGAGAATAGGTACCCAATGAAACTTTATGTATCCAATGAAGCTTTATGTATCTAATGAAAATTTATGTATCCGATGAAATTTTTATATATCCAATGAAAAAAATTCAAATTTTTTTCAAGAAAAAATAAGTCATTGGATACATAAAAATTTCATTGGATACATAAAGTTTCATTGGATACATAAAGTTTCATTGGATACCTATTCTCGACTAGCACCCAGATAACACGCTCTCAAAAAATGCATTAAGATTTGATACGTAGTGATGTTTTTCTCTCATTTTTAATAATTCTAACAAGAAAAATTCACATAAATAGGGAAATATTTTTCAAGAAATCATTGTAC
Source organism: Acrobeloides nanus (assembly GCA_900406225.1). NCBI lineage: Eukaryota > Metazoa > Nematoda > Chromadorea > Rhabditida > Cephalobidae > Acrobeloides > Acrobeloides nanus. The sequence continues at coordinate 14,640 of OZJO01000744.1, read as the reverse complement.
TATTCCATAAAAAAGACACTTAGAATATTTGTGAGCTCATAGAGGTTAATGAATATTTAAAATACTTATACAGATATGACGCATATAAAAATAAATTATGCAATAATACAAATTCATAATATTCAAGGAACTACATTTTTTTATGCAAAAAAATAAGGATTTGTATGGAAAATGGAGAAAGAAAAATGCGATTTTGAGAAGAATATAGTTTAAGCATAAAAAATTTTTAAATTTTTTATCGGAAATACAAAAATTACAAATCTGTTGATGTTCGCCCACGGAGATTGTAGTTTCGATAAATCGACAATGACACATAGGAAATTGTAATAAAAAAACCGAATGAAATTTTTAGAATTTAAACTGGGTAGAAGATTTTCCGGAATTACACGTATATAAGGCATTTTCCACCAAGTTTTTTATTATAAAAGTGACGTATGAGGAAGCGGAGCAAAATTCATCTATAACGGAGAGGTTTCAACGGCAGTTAAATTTAATTTTTATCGAATCAAAAAATTGCATAGAGCATTGCCTACAAATGTCATAATTATGAGGGGTGTCAGTGACGTAGGCAAGGGGCAGGTGCTCCCCTAGTGGGCCAAAATTTAAAAAAATTCCTACACATAATAGTCTTCCTTATGTTTTTTGAGAAAAATTGGCCTTTTTTAGGGAAATGTCCCTCCCACTAGCCAACCCCTTACTAGAGGACTTTTACTTCCGTTTTAAAATAACAATAGCTAAAATAGGTTAAACCTAAAATATTTTACCCTCTACTCATAAACATTTTCAAAAACACATTTTAATCAGAGAACCCATTCGAGATTCGGAATTGGTTTTGACGTACTCTAGTAGTGTGGGCAAAACTCACCGTTTATATATTGTTTTATTAGAAGGAAGTCGTCTGAAAAACCTAATAATATCGTACGACGTCTAAATTTTTTATATTATAGATATATAAATTTGATGCTTGATATCAAAGAGTTAATTCATTACGAAGCTTAATAAAATATCATGTAGGATTTAGTAAGCACATATTAGACTTTTATTTCCGTTTTAAAAATGGTTTGACGTACTCTAGTAGTAAGCACATCAAAACCATTTTTAAAACGGAAGTAAAAGTCTAGTATGTGCTTACTAAATCCTACATGATATTTTATCTCTAGTAGTAATCACATAAATCCTATATGATAAATAAAATGATTGATGATCGATGTATGATTATATTAAAAAGTAATATACTAAGTTTAAGAATTAGGCTGGGGCGGGCCGGATTGGCGGGACGGAGAAGGGGTGGGATCAGAGAGTTGTGAGTTTGAGGGAGGTACTGAGTGAAGGTATAACTTTTTCCTTACAATATTCGCTATTTTTGAGCATTTTAAATGTTAAAAAATAGTATAAATTTACTTTTTAAAAGAAAATGTGCTTTTTGTATTTTTTTTTAAAATTATTAGAGTTCTTTTTGATTACCAAACTGGGGGGGGGGGGGGAAAAAAAATTTTTC
>OZJO01000744.1:0-13132 GCA_900406225.1 Acrobeloides nanus | reverse complement strand
AAACCGGGGGGGGGGGGTAAGAACATTTTTCACCGGGGAGCATCCAAAGTATTGGGTTGTTCAGAAAGTATCTTACCTAGCATTTACTAAATCTCAATCCAAAAATCCGTTTTAGACAAAAAAATTTTCAGTATTAGGTAAGAGTATATGCTGAATACTATCCAATCAGACTTTTTCAAAATAAGTCACTTTTGCGTGTCAATATCTAGACTTTTTTAAAAATTGGGCTTTCAAAGATGTATCCTTATTTTAAACTGTTGATATTTGGCTATAGAAGTCGAATTTGTTCCAATTTTCGACAATCCTAGGGTTTCTCTAGGTGCTGAACAAGAATCCGCCGTTATTTTTGTCCCAAACCTCATAAACACAGTTAAAAATCACTTACATAGAACATACCTTTTTGGAGTTTACCCCTCTTAGGGATGCATTCCAGTGATTGAAATAAAAAAATTCCTTCGTATTCGTGGTCTCCATACCCGAAAACCCCCTTAGTACCAAAAATTAGCTGATTTGGGGAACTTTTGAAAATTCGCATTTTTTACTCCAAGGGGTAAAGAAAACAAATTTTCAAAAAGTTCTCCAAATGGCGAGGGGTCATTTGCGTCCGACTATTTGCGTCCGGAAACATCCGTCCCGGACATTTGAGTCCCGTCATTTGCGTACAACTGTAATTCGTTTTTGATGAAAAATTTCTTCAAGGGCTGACGCAAATGTCCGGGACGGAAATGTCCGAGACGGACGCAACTGTCCGGATGCAAATGTCCGAGACGAAAATGTCCGAAACGGAAGTTTCCGGACGCAAATGTCCGGGCGCAAATGCCCGGACTCAAATATTCGGACAGAAAAGTCCGGGACGCAAATTTCCGGACGCAAATGACCCCTCGCCCTCCAAATATACTTTGATCATAAACACCAATTTGCAGTATATAAATATGTATAAAACTTTCTCGAATGTTGCATATTAATAAACTTCTTTTTACTAATTTTCCTCGAAGCTATAAATTCAAGATCAATGTTAAAATGCTAATTCCCTATTAAACTCTCGTTTAGGCGAGAGCTATTTTATAGACTTACAAAGCCATTTTAAAAATATCAATACGCCTCAATAATCCTCCATAGATATGACATTTGCAACTTTAATAATGTTATAGTTTATTTTATTATATACGTTCTATTTTAATTTTATATGTTATTAGTTTTAATAATTTATTCATTTTCACGTTCGTTAAATTTAAGAATTACGTATATATGACGTGGGGAAAAGATTTTTTACACCCCTATGAAAACCCAGGATTCGCTGATTTACGCATTTATAAAACACGTTATATCAATGTCCCCTTTGGCATCGCTGACTTTCCAAACAATTTTCAATGCTTAAAAAGTGGATAAGAAATCAAATGGTTTGTGCCTATATTCGAAGGTAAGTAAACGGTGGCTTTCTGGCATATATATGGTTCTATATCACAACGAAAACATGCATTTTATATTTAAAAACGAGTTTTCGTCCGATTCTTCATAGTCACTTATCCTATTTAAAAAAATAAAAATCAGAGATCCTAGACGTAAAAAATTATTTATAAAAAACTAACAAAATATTCTTTATGACACCACGTCATGTGATTTTTAGCTTCATAGAACTATTTCATAAAATGAGAAAATAATTTATTCTTTCTAATCCGAAGGAAAATTAAAAAATTTCAAAATCAAGAAAATTTAAAATTTCAAAATCTGACGAAATTTCTTAATCCCAAAACATTTGATCGTTGATAGCTCTTTAAACTTTCATGCAGACTCCTCAATCGAACGCAATTTTATCGTTCCAATTTTTTCGAATGTCCATGACAAACTTCTTTTTGCAAGCATTTGATAACCCGTTTAGAGCCGTTTTGAGAGAATTCTTTGCCAAATTAAGAATATGGCGTTGAATTCCGTTATCTAGAATATAGAACTCTGTCTGCACTCCACAAAGCAATTACGATCTTTTTCTATAAAAGGAGACATAGTTAACCGTTCTAATAAAATATTTAGTTGTATTCATTTCTTTTTGTTAAATAAAAAAAAGAAAATTATGATTCATATTCTAATTTCGGCTGAAGACGGCTATTATTTAAATCAATCTAACAATCGTCGTCAGCAATTCTTTCAAAATTTATATGCTAAATCGAAAACTAGCCAAAAACTATCGTGATTAATTGATGGATCTTGAATTTTGGTGAAAAGGTATCAAAATTTGAATATCTATGGAAGTATGGGGACAACTGATGTTTGAAATTTATGCATATGCCTCTTGGAAGCCGTTAATTTATTGACATAAAACATCGTATTTAATTTATTTTTTAAACATATAAATAAATTTTTTATATAAATAATATTAGATAGCAAATATAACTAACAAAGGAACAGTAAGAACTGTCCAACGGATTTTGAATGAAACCACTGACAATCGATAGGATATATATGACTTCTGTAGAAAATGATCGAATTTTTCGATCAAGGGGTTATGTTTTTAGTTAAAAAATTTTTTTACATAATTTCTCCAAATCATTCGATTCTATATTGGGTTGATCAGAAAGTTCTTGCACAAAGTACACGAATTTGGGATACGTAATTTTTTCTCAAAATGATCTTTACAGTGGTAATTTTATGCAGGGAATTGCGAATCGATTGCGCACATTCCGAAGTTTGAAAATGCTTCCTAACCCATTTCAGGGGAAATACATGTATTTATAGAAACGAAAATCGAAAAATTTTGCTTTTTCTGTTAACGTATCAACTTCTTTTGCTTAAAATAAACTTTCGAGAAAACCGAGCTTTGGGTGTCACAAAAATTTTGTAAGAATACTCATTTTGATAATGAATTTTATCGTTTTCGAGTAAGATTCGTTTTATATCTCCTTTAGCAAAGTTGTAGAGCTTGATTTCTTCTACAATTTTCTTAAAGGTTACTTTTGATGACAATCGATAGAAAAACGAGAAAATCGCACGAAAAAGTAATAACCCTTAAAAAATTTTGTGACACGTTTTGTGACATAAAGCTCTGTTTTCTTAAAAAAGGTGTTTTAAAACTCAATAAAACGTCGTTTTTAGCTATGATGAACATTTTCTAAAAGTTTTTAGAAGAATCTAAGAAAGTAGTGAAAAACCGAATTTTTTTGCTCTAAATGTTCTGTCAAAAATTTGGTTTTTCAAAAAAATTTCAGATTTTTCTCTTCTGTTCTTCATTCCATTTTCTACGAGGTTTTCAATAATTCCCCGATTTTCTTAATTTCATAAACTTTTCAAAGTTTACAAGATTTCTCCACATTTTACATATTTTCAAAAATTTACGAGAGCCTTAAATTTAATATAACAGACTTGAAATTTAATTTTTCTATGAATTTAACTCAAAAAATCACCCAATTATTTCATAAACATCGATTTCAATTTTTAAAATTCTGTTTTATAGGAGTCACCGTAGTATATCTATAACTTCTCAATAGCCTATTAAAAATTTTTTTACCAACATCCCAGATTTTTTTAAACACATTAACAAAAGCTGATCGATAGGATTTTAAGACAATCAACGTCATCAGACTATCTATTATAATAAAAAGTTGATATAAGGGGTATTGCAATGGAGATAAAATCATAAATGACACAAATAATAACTCAAATAGATGATTATTCCAACATAAAGAGGAAGAAAACAACTGGGTATAAAAAGTCGAAGCTAGATGAAGTGAAATAAGACAAGTTTGAAAAATACACACAAAAGCAGCTCTCCGTAAATCATTATAGGTATCAAAATTCGAGTCGTTTCCAACTAATTCCATCATTTTTCGAATTTTTAGAAAAACAAAAGTTGAACATGTCAATGTCCCAATTAACAAGAAAAAATCGACTCCGAGCATAACAAAACTGTTTTCATTATTTCTAGAATCGAGATAAAATAAACCGATGTTGACCAAATCATAGGCTAATATTATAGGGAATAAAGTTTTCGGGGTGAAAATTTTTTCGTAATAATCTGAAAAATAAAGATAGAAAAATCGCGTAAAAGCTAGGGGGAATATCGAGTTTACGGATAAATTCAGACTAAAATCCACAATGAGCAAGACAATAGCATAACTTTGCACGCCTTGAACGAAAAAAATCAACTCCCAGAAAATTCCTAGAATTAGGTTAAGTACAGCGGTGTGAAATACGAACCATTTGACGTCTTCTTTATTTTTATCGAGTAGAGTTATAATTATTAGGGTAATAACAGGGATATGCATTAGATGTAATAAAAATAAGCTAAGTTCATCTTCGATAGAAGCCATTTTTTGACATAAGTCGAAATGGAATTTATTTAAACCTTCAAAACCATACAGATAGCTGATTTTCATAGAAGAATTGCACATTATATCTAGCTGTGAAGGTTCAAAGTTTAGCGAGGAATCTTCTGATAAATCCATTACTGTCGAATATTTTTAAAAAAAGAGAAAAATGAAATTTTTTTCGACGATGTAGAAATTTAGGAAAATTAATAAATTTAAAGACTAAACGTAGCCGACAAGACAACTAAACAACATTAAAAGGTGCAATTTTAGGTTAATTAGTTATATGAAGTCTTTGAACGTTAATGACATATTTTAATATTTCATTCTCAAAGATTAAATGTTCAAAAATTAAAGAATATGAATCTTAAAAAAATGAAAATTCGAGAAAATTAAGATTATAAGAGTCGGAAATTAGATCTATTCAAAACACCTCCTCCCCCAAAATGTACCAAAACACCCCCTTCTCTTTTCGTAAGAGAGAAGGGAGTGTTTTATACATTTTTTGGAGGGGGTGTTTTGGTACTTTTTTGGAGAGAGAGAGTTTTTGGTACAGACCGCTGTTGGAACACCCTATATATTATTTAAAGTTATTATTTCTTTAGTTTTAACGTCTCAGACTACTTTGTTTAGCTTCTTCTTTTTTTTTGCTTTTTAGCATATACATTTTATACAATCAAAATTCACAATTAGCTTTGAAGACAATTTTTATCACAAAAGAATTTCTTCCAGATCCGTATATGATGATTTTTTCGCCAAAGTGATCCGACTCGATTCCTGCTTCGGTCGATTTCTTTTTGAGATCCCACAACACCAACCAGTGATCTCAATGAAGTCATTGCGCATTTCCGCATTAAACCATAAATAGACTATCGGTCCATTTAAAATGCACCAATCGCCGCCTAGCAACTCCAACAGTGGAAACCGAATAAGGTGATGAAATGTCATGAGTACAAAACAGGGAGTGCCACTGAAAAGGGCTTGAATTAAAAGCCGCCTTTCTTTTTTATGGGCTACGGTCTTCATCGATTGACTTCTGGAGATTATGAAAGACCAAAAATATCTAAAAACGGTATATTAGAATTGTTTAATTGAATTGCTATGAGGCAAAATAAGTTTAGAAAAACTCACAGTAGAAGAAGAATAGCATGAGCAACATAAGTGACTCCCATTTCTATCCACATGGCTAGACTTTGGAATTCGACAGATGGTTGATTCATAAATGAAAAGGTTTGTAATTCTGGGTACTAAAAATTTTGAATATATTTTTAATTAAAACTTATTTTTAGATTCTCTTCTAAAAAATCTAGAAAAATCTAAAATTTTTTGAAAATCTAGTAAAATCTAAAAAAAATCTAGACAAAATCAAAACAAATCTAGATAAAATCAAGAAAATCATGATTTAAAAAAGAATAAAATATTAAGATAAGCATAAAGCTAAGCCTGAGCTTGAACCTGAGCCTGAACATGAGCCTGAGCATAAGCTTAAGCTTAACAAGGGGATGTCACGCAACTGTTGTTCTTCGATCGAACGAAACCTTTTTTAAAAGATTCTCATGGTCGATTAAAATAAAAGAAATTTTTCCTCCCTAGTGCATCTAGGTGGAAAAAAATTGACTCCAAGCTTTACCTTTATAGTGCTTTTTCATTTTTAGAAATAGTGGAGCTCGGATTAACCACGCCGAAAACGTGGAAGTGCTTTTTCAATTTTTTCCACCTAGATGCACACGGGAGGAAAAACTTCTTTTATTTTAATAATGAAATCGATCATGGAGAGTCTTATTCGATAAGTGTTGCCTGAATCAATAAAGTCTATTTATTGAAAAAAAATTGATCGACATTAGAAAATTTAAAATTTATCGATCCGTTTGGGACGAGCGATAGCTCATTGAATTCCTGAGATCATAAGGAACAACTTTGTAGAACATCATTGTTTATGAATAAATTTCTTTGGTGAAGAAAATCGTTGTGAAAATATAACAGAAATGAAGAAATATAATTCAAAAGCTCAATTCTTCACACAAAGGTTTTCATAAAAAATGATGCTCTATAAAGTTGTTCTTTATGAACTCAGGAATTTAATGAGCTATTGCTCGTCTCAAACGGATCAGTAAATTTTGAATTTCCTAATTTCGATCAATTTCGTTTCAATAGACAGACTTTATTGATTCAGGCAACATTTATCGAATAACTAAAAGTATTATAAAGGTAAAACTTTGAATCAATTTTTTCCACCTAGATGCATAAGGGAGGAAAAATTTCTTTTATTTTAATAATGAAATCGATTATGGAGTCTTTTAAAAAAGGTTTCGTTTCAATCGGGGAATAACAGTTACGTGACGTCTCTTGTAAGACTAAGCTTAAGCCTTAGGCTCATCTTTGAACGTCTGTAACCTTCGTGGAAAAAGCTTGTCCATGAAAAGGAATATCTCTATTTTTATCCCATCTAAATTTTCAACTGCTTACATATTTCATGCAATATATAAAAGCTGGTATGCTTTCTACAGCCGAAGCTATTATAGTGAATACTACATAAACTAATCCCATTAAGGGGCTAAATAGCTTCTGATGCTTGTCATAAAATATCACAGCCGAGAAACGATTGATTGCAACTAACAGATCCAAATTCATGCATAAATAAAACATATATTGGGCAACTGTAGCGATAATCATGTTCCCAATTTCTCCAAATAAACAATAGCCCAAAGAAAGACACATGCCCTGATAAATGAAATAGAAGCTCCAGTATATATCGGTGATGCTTAAGACAAATACCATTTTATAAAATATGTTTATGTATTTGTTCCGCTTCTTGAAAATAATGTACATCATCATAGAGTGAAGAAATATAGCGATCGGTGAGACTCCTAGTTGAATGGGAATCATAATTCGATAGTCTACAACAAGTTTGAATGGAATAATGCCGTAAATGTCTGTGGTATTCATTAGGAATTGTTTCAATCAGAAAATGTTCTAAAATGTTTGTAAACAAAATAACTGACTTATACGAGAAGGTATATGACTGATAACTAACTCTTTTCAAAAAACGGATTTCTCAAATCGATAGAGAACATATGAGTTCTTTATTAAATTTTAATATTTTGTGACAATAGAGCTTAATTCGAAGAATTTCTATAGAATTGCTTATATAGTCTAAATTTGTATCATAATAATCCCTCATGATTATGTGCAGTCTATCAGGAACAATAACCAGCAAGATAGATTCCACACCCCCTCATTTTTTCATAAATACACGATCGGTTTTTACAATTGGATTTAAGAAAAAAATTCATAGAGCTGAAAACAGATACCGTATTCTCTCTAATAGAAGCACCGGTGCTTCTATTTTTCAATCCCTCCGGCAGGGAGTGCTTCAAATAAAAGAGGTGCTTCTTTTTTCAATTTAAATTTCGAAAAAAAGTGCAAACAAACTTGAAACTAACAAAATGAGCAAAAAGTAGATCATAAACGAAAAAAATATATCCTCCTTATACAGATTTTCTTGTTAAGACAAAATTTATGGGGGGTGCTTCAATTAGAGGGGTGCTTCAAATAGAGGGGTGCTTTTATTAGAGAGAATACGGTATTCTAAATTTTCAACAAATTTCTAGGTATTTTTTTTAGATTTTTTCGAATCTTCATTATTGTCTAGATTGTAAAGATTTTTTAAATTTTTACTAGATTTGGTCTAGATTTTCTGGAATTTCAAGGTTTTCTAGATTTTCTTTATTCTTTTCTAGGTACAGTCAACCCTCGATTTAGTGACCCCGTCCCAGAATTTGCAATAAAAGCATTGCGAATTAGCATTGCCTGAAAATCAGGTTACTAAAACGATTGACGGAAGATCACAAAAACTAAGCATTGGATTTATAGTTGTCCCGAGATTCGCATAAAGATTCTTCGGAAATGCGTTGTAGTCGTCGGTATATTTTCGAAGTTGGAAATTTCCGTATAAATTTTTTCATGTATAAATTTGCTGAATTTCATTTAATGTGGAAAGTGAAAATTTGGATTTTTATGATAGAAAACACAAAATTTGGCGGAGCTCGTCTACATGAGGGGGCCACCCACGTGATTTTTTCAAAATTTTTTTCCGATTTTCTTCTAAAAATCAACTTTTTAGGGCAATTTCTAGGTGAAAAATCGATTGCGTGCATTCCTGAAGCATGAAAATGCTTTCTTGACCCTGATTCAGGGAAATAGATGTGAAAAATCCAAAATTTTCTATTTTCGCTTCAATAAAAACACTCATTTCCCTGAATCAGGGTCAGAGAAACCTTCCCCCCATGTAGACGAGCTCCAATTTGATTATTAGTAACTTTTCGATTAGCACATAAATTTGCAAAAAATGTCTAAAAATGGCATTTTTCAAACAAATTTTTGAAAATAGCAAAAAAACATGAATTTTTGACCTTAACTTCAAGTGGCCATAACTCGGAAAGGTTGAAATATTTTTTGATAATTTTTTTGCAAATGAAAGAGAAGATTCTCCTCTACAGAATAAGTGGTCGCTCGAAGAAATCTGATGTAACCTCTAAGTTTGGCAATCTTTTTCCATAAAACGGAAAAATCCTCGATTTAGTGACCCCTCCCTGGGGTCACAAATTTTGTTAACTGCAAAATTTCTGCAAAAATAAGCTATTTCACGAAAAAATCACACCAAAAAAATAATATTCGAAGTCAAAACATAGAATACATATAGTCCTAAAAATAAGTTTATACAAAACGATAAAAAATCTAATCTCAAGACAGTCGGAGGCTTTACCGCCAGAATATAAAATATTCAATTAAGCATTATAAATATAAATGTTTACAACACAATTTCACCTAACCTCTTGTAGGTTAATTATTTTTTCATTAAAGATCAAAGATCTTGCTCTGTTTTGTAGGAGGAATTAAATTTGATAAAAATTTCTAATATTATTTTCTATACAAATAATCAGTTGAAATAAGGACATCAAATGGGACCTCGATTCCCTTTCTTGAAGAGATCCTTCTGGCAATGAAAACAAAAGAAGTCGTTCCAAAAAATCTAGTTTAAAAAAATTACAAGACATGCATGTTTATTGATTCTAAAAATAAAAAGAAAAATTATTTATCTAAATTCACTAAAACCTTTTGTTAAGTTTCAGAAATAGAAGTTCGGAATAATGTGAAATTTATCAAAAATCTGAGAACGTCATGTTTACAAATGTTTTTAGGCATTCTTCATAATTGTGACGGTCTCTAAATATTACATGTGTAGCTAGTGAAATAGTGCAGACCGATGCATAAAGGAAGAAATGACTTGGCCAAAGGAAGAGGCCTCATTCAGTGGCTAGCTTATACGTGCCAAATGGTCGCTATTAGCGACTAGTGTTCGATCCCGAGTTCGGGATTGACCTATTGGCCGGGACGGGATTTTTTGGGATGGGCTATGGCGGGATTTTCGGGATCCGGGACGGGATCGATTCCCGGGATTTTCGGGACGGGATTTGAAAAAAATTTACCTTGGTCATAAGTTGTTGCGGCTCAAAAAACATATCTAAAATCAGCATTTTTCGCTCGTTTTCGATGAAATTTTTTTTCAGTAGTAAGCAAGAATGTATGACGAATACGATCCAATCAGTCTTTTTAAGCGTAACTCATGTTTTCGTGTCAATACTCAAACTTTTTGAGAGCCCACTTTAAAAATTGGGCTCTCAAAGATGTATCCTTATTTTAAACTATTGATATTTGGCTATATAAGTCGATTTTTGAGAAATTTTCAACCCTCCTAGGATTTTTCTATGCGCTGAACACGAATTCGTCGTTATTTTTTGTCCTAGACCTCGGGAATAGGTAAAAAAAACGAGCGAAAAATGCTGATGTATTTTTTGAGCTACAACTTATGCCACGACTCAATAAAAAATTTAACCCATTTTTTATACCCCTAAAAATCCATTTTAGGAGTATAAAAACTTAGGGGAAGGGGTCTTTTTAGGGCTGTGTTTTTTATCCCGCCTCGGGACAGGATTGAGTCTGGGAAGGTCGGAATCCGGGACGGGATCGAGTTTCGCTCAAAAATTTCGGGACGGGATGCCAAAAATCCCGGGATTTTCGGGACGGGATCGATCACTATTAGCGACCCAACGGCGCAAAATTTTGAAAATTTGTCAATCAAATTTGATATAAAAGAACAATCGCGCAATTTTTTGGACAAATTTACTAAGAACAACGGCTCAATTCGGTTAATTTGTCAATTAAAAATGGCATAAAAAGTGACAACAGCGCAAATTTCAAAAATTGTGAACGTAAAAACACGTGTGGGCTGGCTCAATGCCTAAGGGAACGAATAATAATAAATATATTATAGGTAAGCCCAGTTCAAATGCCCAATCGCCGCCAGCCCAATATTTTGGACGGCTACACATGCAAAGAAATTTAATTAATTTTACGACAGATGATTTGACTTCTTATTTTGAGAAAAAAGTTATTAATAAAAACCAACTTCCCTTTTGGAAATAAATAAGACTAATATAACACTGATACACTCTTTCAAATTTCCGGTTTATTCGAGTGTTTTTAACCATGCTTAACAACTTCCACGAAAAATTTTTTCAAAAAAGCGCTATCTAAAAATGGGCAAAACCAATCCAACGGTAGAGGGACTCGAACCTACAATCTTTTGCGCAAAACTTTATTAATGTGCAAAAGATTATAGGTTCGAGAGTTGTTCACGCCGTCCTGCGGGTGTTAATGAATTCACAAAATATATTAGACCACTAAAAATTGATAATAATTGAATATAAATACATATGACGAAAATATTGTTTATACGATTAAAGTTCACTATCTCCATAGATTATTATCCATAGAGTACATCCGGCAATAGACATGATAAACATTACCAGTGATATCAGCCTAAATTTATTAAATGGCTATGATATTGAATCCTTGAAAATTCATATACGGTACAATTTTTAGTTTCTTACAAATCCTTATTTTAAAAGTATAGCCTAAGGTATATTTATTCCGGGTTGAGTAATTCAGGTTTTTATTGGGTACTAAAAATGGCTAATTTGCGCTTTTTATAAAAGATCTCGTGCCCGAGTTGATGAATTTCTTCTTAAAGGGTGATGAGCACTTGAATTCCTTTGATCCAGATCATACATGGGCACGCTCCAGGTGACCCCAGGTTTTTCATCTGGTGGGGAGGGGGTTGTGAGGCGGGAGAGGTTGTGGAGGGGATGTAGGATGTGGGTCAGAAGGCCCCCCCATGTAGACGAGCTCCCGTAAAATATATGGATTTACTTGGCGTGATACTCCCATTTTCGAATGTTGATGTTTCGAAGTAAAACAATTCCCAACAAAAATCCACCAATAAAACCACCAATGTGATCTAGATGACCAACCTAAATGATATTATTATTTGGAAAAATATGTATATAAATTAAAAGCTGGAGTCTTAAATCTTTAAAGAATCAGTATGGTCGAAAAAAGTTACCATTTTTGTTGATATTCAGAAAGTTCATGAAAAATAGAGCATTTTTTGTTTTTACAGTAATTCTGAATCGTTTTCCTTTACAAGATAAATGCTTGTGAAGTTGGCGATTTGAAATTCTGCGTATTAAAACGAAAACATGCCCATCTATCATGATGAATAGTTTTTTCCCCCGAATCAATAAGATTTGTATATTGAGAAGAAAATAATTTAAAATCTTTGAACATTTAGAAAAAAATAAATACAGCATTTTTTATAACTCACCGAGACGAATAAAATGGCACCAAAATTATCTTATTTGAAAACTATTTTAGGTTATTGAAACGAATTCATTTGAAAATTCTCGTTTCAGTAGCCCAAAATAATTTTCAAATTGGATAATTTTGGTGTCATTTTATTAGTTTCTGCGAGTTATAAAAAATGCTGTATTTTTTTTCTAAATCTTCACAAATTTTGAATTATTTTCTTCTCAACATACAGATTTGTTGATTCAGGAAAAAACTAATCGCCATGATAGATGTGCATATTTTCGTTGTAATACACAGAAATTCAAATCGCCAACTTCAATTACATTTATCTCATAAACGAGATAGATTCAGAAATTTATCGTAAAAACAAAAAATCATGAACTTTCCGAATATATACAAAAATTGGCAACTTTTTTTCGATCTGACTGGTCCTTTTAGTCAATGTAGTCATACGCCGTCATTTAGTCCGTAAGAAAAATGCTTGAAGACTTCTTGTAAAACTCTGAGCAAAATTAAGATTGTAAAAGCAAAACGAAGCCATTGAAACTTCATTTCAGACCAATTGATAATAACGTTAGCAACATGTGCGCCGACAAGAGCAAAGACCGCACCAGAAGCGCCAACTGCTGCGATGGTAGGAGCCGATGCCAAGTACAAAAAATGTCCTAGAAATTAAATTTTTTCACTCCATGTAAATCCGCGGATTATGACCTATAAATTGGGGGGACCTATGGCGCTCGGAGGAGAGAGGAGATTTTTTTCAATTTTTGACTAAACATTAAATTGCAACGATGAGCCTTTCGTTATTCATGATATGTGGCTAAAAAATTATTCTTGAAGGGTACCCCCATGAACTTGGTGTCGTTTTTCTTCACTCACTGAGCCTCATCGATTCGTATAGGCCGTGACGGGATTGGACTTAAGGTGATGGAGATAGCACAGACAGACACACATAATGCGTTTAATGCTTTAGGATGCCGGAGGGTTTCCTTCCCGCCATTATTTTTTACATTTTGCCAAAAAATTTAGCGACCTTTTTGGAAACATCTTACCTAGTAATGCCCCAAGAAAATAAATAGGAGCAATGCGTTGAACTTTATGCACTAATTCAAGAGGTATTCCCA
>OZJO01000743.1:0-36921 GCA_900406225.1 Acrobeloides nanus | reverse complement strand
AGTTGCGATTTGGGATTTCAAATTCCCGCCAAAACCCTGATTTTCAATTTTGGCGGGAATTTGAAATCCCAAATCGCAACTAAAAAATCGCCAACTTCAAAAGTGATTATCTCGACAACTATAACGATTCAGAATTTACTGTAAAAACAAAAAATGTTCCATTTTTCATCAATTTTTCGAATATATATAAATTATGGCAAATTTCGCTAATTTAAAGAATTTTCAATCTGTGACCTCCTACTTTGTTAGCGATTTTTACATTTTTGGTCCCCGGCTTTTGAAATGGGACTTGGTCAGGGATGTTGGCCAGGAATTCTAGTTTATTTTTATATGCGGCTCAATACCTGCATCTGACAGAAAATTTCGAGCTAGAGTTCAAAAAGCGATTTTTTGAGAGGGTAAAAAATCGTGATATATAGAAAGAAAGTCACTTTCCTCAACAACTACAAAGGCTTGGGACATAGTTTTGGTGTCGTTGGGAAGGGCAACAATGGGCAATAAAAACGTGCTTTAAATTGTGGGAAACACATTTATAGAAAAAATTATGATAGAAATACTAAAATGGTCCGGGTGCCCATTGTTGCCAAAACATGACCCTCGATATCTCCACAAGTATAAAGGCACGGGACCTAATTTTTACGTTTTTGTTAATCACTCACTAGGTACTTAAAAATAATATATGCTTCAAGTTTGTGGCAACACTTTTTGGCGTGGTACCACCCCCTGTGCGAATTTTCGAGATATCGCCTCTTAAAATGTAAAATTTTGAAATGTAAAGCGCTACATTTTTTACAAAAACGCGTCCGTTTGATATATTCTAAAAAATATTTAACGCATCCGCTCTGGGAGCGTATGTTTTTTGTTTTTAGGGGTTCTTACGCCTATTTTTAAAAGAAAAGTATCCTGAAGAAAATGTCTTGGCGCTTTTTTCGAGGAAAAATCATTTTTTTGCTAAAAATCCCTATTTTTTCAAGTTATTGCATAAAATGGCCATAACTTTTTTCTTCACGGTCAAAATCATCAGCGATGAGTCATTTCGACGTGAAATTTCATGTAAACAACTTTGTAGATGATCACTTTCCCGGAAAAAATCATTTAAGGGGTTAAATGGTGACAAAGTTGTCACTAAAATGACAATGGTGACAAATTTGTCATAATTGTTAATTTTGTAGAGCATACCCATTAAAAGTGATTAAATTTTTACCCAACAAAGCTTCGTTTTCGAGCAAATAAACTTTTAAATTTTCAAATTTTGTAGGAATTATATATAAGCAATTTGTACAACGAACTTGATGTGTTCATAGCTTAATGCGAATGCTTCATCCATCTCATATTGGTCGATGGTTTGATTCCTGTATATTTGATTTCTTTTTGCAATATATAAAAATTGTTTATGCATTCTGTTCTTTTTTATAATTTTTTATTATTGTTCTCTAATATTTTTTAACCATTTTTTGATTTCAATTTTTTAAGAAAATGATGCGAATCAATCCTTTAAATGCTGTGAAAATGATTTTTGAAGATGTTCAGCGAAATTACAAGGAAACTTCCCCACAAAACGTGATGGAATATGATTTAGCTAATGAAATTTTAGGTAGCTTCCTTTTATATTTTTTTAAACCATGTATTTGAAAATCTTCATTATGTTAATATTTTTTCCTTGAATTGTTTTGCTTTTTGTCTATGTTT
This sequence comes from Acrobeloides nanus, assembly GCA_900406225.1. Lineage (NCBI taxonomy): Eukaryota > Metazoa > Nematoda > Chromadorea > Rhabditida > Cephalobidae > Acrobeloides > Acrobeloides nanus. The sequence continues at coordinate 35,232 of OZJO01000743.1, read as the reverse complement.
AAAATAAATATATGATTTTAAAATAATTTTTGTGCAATATGTTTGAAGAGAAATATTTTTGCTAATTGTTGGCGATGATTATAAAATATAAGAGAACAATAATATTTTTAAAAATGAACAGAATGCAAAAACAATTTTTATATATGCAAAAATAAATCGACCCCAACCAGAATCGAACCATTACCAATATGAGATGGAATGAAACACTCGCATTGAGCTATGAACACATCGAGTTCGTTGTAAAACAAATTGCTTATATAATCATACAAAATTTGAAAATTTAAAAGCTTTGCTCGAAAACAAAGCCTTGTAGGGTAAAAATTCGATCACTTTTAATTGACAAATGGGTATGCTCTACAAAGTTAGCCCAGGTTGAAAATTTTCTTGAATATGATAGTTCCGTGACGATCTACTTTTTGCCGCTAGTGTATATTCATAAAATACTTACGAGTCAAATCGCCACGAATTATTTTATATATTGCATGAACTTTTGTGGCAAGATTTATAACTATTAATATCGACAACAATATTAGCACTATAATTAGAGTGATAAATAATAAATAAAACACCCATGAGTTTGGAATCTAAACTTTTTAAAAGTTAATACATGATACGATAATTAAATTTACCTGTGAGATCGTGTCGCCAACTTGCCCCGTCATAGCTCCTGCATCAGACGCAATACCCGCAACGGAGTCATCAAAGTTATCTAATGTAGAATTTATACGGGATGTTATTCCTGTTAACTGTGCGTTTATTTGCTCCACTAAAGTACTTAGCTGGGAGAGTGTGTTGCTTAATTCTGATATAGTCCGATCTACCGACATAATTTATTTTATAAATTTGAGTTCTAAATTCATAAGTTAAGAGTCATCTACATATTATGTAAACAAATAAAGAAGGAATTTTATGAATAGCAACTTTGTAGACCATCACTTCCTCATTTGGGTCAAAATCAATTTTCAATTTTGACCCAAACATTGAAATTATGATCATAACTTTTTTCTAAACATCCTCCGTAGGAAAATTTAACGCAGCCTCCTGGGGCTAGCATATAAAATAGCAATGAATGTCCAGGGTACCCTTGATCAAAATTTAAAAAATTTCTTCGAATTTATGTTCTCCATAGCCGAAAACCCATTGGTCAAAAAATTAGACCATTTGGGGCTACTTTTAGAAAACTGTTCGAAAAATTTTTATCAGAAAAATATATAAGAAAGTTTGTTTTTTTAAAGGTTATTCTAGCTTATGAAAAAAACACATATGATCCTGGGGGTCTGACGAAATTATAAAGCCTTGAAGTATTTATGATTAAAAATTAATCAATAACAATCTTATATATTTAAAAAATATAAAGATGTTTTAATTTTTTTAAATTGTGCAGAAAAATATTAGCTATTAAGTTATCATCATGGAATTTTTTAAATGTAAAAAATAGAGCACAATTTTTGCCATAAAATTGGGAAAAGGCTTTTTAAATAAATGATACCATTTAAAGATGAATCATTACAACCACGCATTTCATTCATACGTCTAAATTCTATTAGATAAATATTATCTAGGTAAATACTGCAATTATATTATTATGGCTAATAAAAAAAATAAGAAAACCCTTTCCATTTTTAAATTTCATTTTAAATTCAAATTAAAAAACAAGCATTAAAAAAACAAAAAAACAAGCATTGGGTATACTAAAGATTAGCGACCGCATTGAACGTGAATTTTTTCGATAAAATTTTTTTCCGATTTTCTTGNACAAGCATTAAAAAAACAAAAAAACAAGCATTGGGTATACTAAAGATTAGCGACCGCATTGAACGTGAATTTTTTCGATAAAACTTTTTTCTCGATTTTTTTCTGAAAATGAACCCTATGGGGGTAATTTTACACGAGGAATACGATTTTTGCATTCCCGCTGCTTGAAAAATTTTCCTGGCTCTAGAAAACGCAGTTAATGACACTGTTTATGAATAATACTTTCTATATAATGATAGTTGGTAACACATGCTTACCAACTATCATTATATAGAAAGTATTATTCATATACAGTGTCATTAACTGCGTTTTCTAGAGCCAGGAAAATTTTTCAAGCAGCGGGAATGCAAAAATCGTATTCCTCGTGTAAAATTACCCCCATAGGGTTCATTTTCAGAAAAAAAATCGAGAAAAAATTTTTATCGAAAAAATTCACGTTCAATGCGGTCGCTAATCTTTAGTAGTACTAAAATTGCGCCTGCGGCACTGTCTTTGGATAAAATATCAGGATTTTAAAGGGGTGCATTTTCCGACCATTTGGGAGGAAAAATTTTCGTAAAAATGACCCTATTGTAGGTAATTTGATGGAAAAATCGATGGTGCGCACTCCCGAAGTGTAAAAACGTCATCTTGACCAAGTTTTCGTGAAAAATTGTCTATTTTCGCTTTTTTTCAAAAGAAAGCGAAAATAGGCAATTTTCGTCGAAAAAAAGGCGAAAAAATAGGCAATTTTCTCGAAAACTTTTTTACGTTTCGGGGGTGCGCGATTTCTCACATCAAATTACCTCCAATAGGGTCATTTTTACGACAAAAATTTTTTTCTCCCAAATGGTCGCAAAATGCACCACCCTTTAACAAATAATTTAAGTGAGCCACTAAAGTAGGAATTAAAATTTCATTTTTAAATATTCAAAACAAAAGTTCAATAAATATAATATGCATAAAATTATCTCCCCGTTTGTGTGTCAAATCAATTGAACGTAAATGATTAAATCCTACTACATTAAACGCTGATTTAAACTCTCAGTGCTATTTCAAAGTTGTAGGGGACGATAAGAGAAGACGATTGGCAACAAAATCAACGAAATCAGAAACAAAAAATTTTTTTACTTTTTAAGAGTACGTATATTTTACGTATACGTAAAAAATGATTTTCCAAAAAGTTCACAAATTGGCTGATTTTTTGTACTCGGAAATTTTCAGGTATGGGAAACACGAATCCGAAGAAATTTTTGAATTTTGACCGCAGGAAAAAATAGTTTTAGGTGCACGTAAATTTTAAGTATACGTAAAAAATGCTATTTAAAATTTTTTGACCNATTTTTGAATTTTGACCGCAGGAAAAAATAGTTTTAGGTGCACGTAAATTTTAAGTATACGTAAAAAATGCTATTTAAAATTTTTTGACCGCAGGAAGTGGTCGAATCGGTAAATTTCAACTTGGATCAATAATTATAGATCCTAAGTCGTAAGGGGTAGTGTCTCTCGGGAATCTGCTCGGAGTCACTCTCGGAGAAATCGCAAGAGCTGAGCGCTACTTATTATTTCAAATATAAAGGTGTACTGAATTTTCGTGAAGTTAAAATTTTCTCACAACTTTTTTTAAAAATAAAATCATTTTTGATAATTTGTTTAAATTATCCAGAGACAACGGAAACGTTTATAGTAAAAAATGGAAAAAAGAGAATTTTCAAAAAAAATTGATTTTTCTCCCTTGATGTCGAAAAAATCGACTTTTCAAAATGTTCTCCAAACCGATTTTTTGTACTTGGGGTTTTTCGTATTGGGAACAAGAATCTGAAAGAATTTTTTGATTTTAGCCGCTGGAAGTAAAAAAAATAAACAGGGTTGGAGAACATTTTGAAACTCGAGTTATTCAACCCTTTGGTCCACCAAGAGAAAAATTGAATTTTTTCGAAACTTTTCTTTATCGATTTTATTACTTAAATCGTTTTCCTTTTTCTCTGGTTGAAATTTTTTAAAATATCAGAAAGGGTTTTATTTTAAAAAGTTATGAGCAAATTGTAGCGTCATGAACAATTGGAACACCTTATGTAACTTTTTACAAGAACCTTTTACAACGATGCAATTTATAAAAATAATGCTAAAAAAGTTATACATTTGCTGTCTATTTTCAAAACCATATAATAGTCTCCTTATATAAAAATAATCTAAAACAAGCACACTATACAGCTCAATATTTGTCATTCAAGTCTGTTCGCTGGTTGAAGCTGAACGTATAGGACTTTGTTTGAGTATTTGACCAGTCTCACATCGAAAGGACAACCGCTACCTCTAACGGCCGCGTTTTCTATAGAATATATATAGAAAAGTAGTTGCCTCGAAATCTAATAAAATTTTAAAATCAAATATATTCCCATCATGATTGTTATAGGACCAGTCCAGTTTGCAAAACTTTGTATTTTTGGGGACAATTGCACAGAGTGAAAAGTTGCATCAAAAGCTGCACTAAACTGAAAATGCAAACTCTTCACATTCTCTTTTTTCGTGATAAAAAAGTGAAGCTGATAAAAAATTTTTCGTGATAAGAATTTTTCAAAAATCAACCTTATATATATTACGAAAAAATCTGGACGTATCAGATTTTCGTATCATTGAAGAATATTATTAGACCCCATATCGCTTCAAAAACAGGAAAATCTTGTCGTATCGGATGGACCTTTCTGGCCCCCTTGTAAATGTATGGTACAGTATAATGTATTAGTACATTGGTGTATACTAGTACATAGTACAGTAAACCTGGTACACATGTGAACAAACACCCCCCGAAAATTTTGACTTTTTGCGGGTGGGAAAAACATAAGGGGGGGGGACCAAGGTGATTTTTTTCAAAATTCACCTTGGTTTCCACTATGTTTTTTTCGAAAATTTTTCAAAATTTTGGGAAAAAACAATAAGGGGGACCAAGGTAATTTTTTTCGATTTTTTCAAAAATCACTTTGGTCCCTTATGTTTATTCGCGTCGATAGGCGCGAAAAATTTTTTTTGAAAAATACTTTTTAAGCCAAAAATGCTTTAAAAAATTACGATTTTTGTTGAAAAAATATAGGAATTTTTTTTTTAAATTAGGCAAAATTTCTCGGACCAGACCGGAACTTGAACCCGGACCTCCTAGCTACAGTCCAGGAGGTCCGGGACGGTAGTGGTTAATTCGAGCTCCACTATTTCCAAAAATGAGTTTAAAAATATGAAATTTTTGCGGTTCGGGCTGCGGGTGAAATGGTTTTTTTGCTGCTTGAGCTGCGGGCGAAACCATTTCGCTCGCAGGGATACAGGCAAAATGGTCTTGCCCTTTCAACCTTTTTAGCCCTCATCCGTCACATAGGGGTCAATTTGACCCCAATAAAAATATGGATTTAAAGTAGACAATTTTATTCAAAAAAACAGAGAATGTAACAAATCAAGATGCTCTAATCAGAGTCTTGGTTTTCAATACAATTATTACATAGAACATAATGATGGTTATGGCAAATAGGGGTGGAACATTGTCCACAAATCTTCGAGGTTTTAGAATCATCGCCACGATCACATAAGGCACACCTAGCTCGTTTATTCAACTTTAGAGGACGCTGAAGGTTATGTGTTTCCGTTGGGATTTTACCAATTCTCTTCATAGCATTTTTTACGGATTTTTTGATTGCTTTAGGATTTGCTTTTCGCCGTTCAATATGGACATCAACCAATTCTTTTCCCAATCCCTGAATATTTAGTGAAGCATTCAACTTGCTAACTAGTCTTTTCCTCTATGTAGAATGCTCAGATATGCGAATTTCGAAAAATTTTCTTAGAAAAGCTTGTAGTACTGACAAGGGAACCACAAGTTCTGCCACAAAAATTTTTCACCGAAACCAAGCGTAAACGATAGAGGGCAACTCAAAACGGTATAATATGTCAAAATTATGGTCCCATAGGCCGTTTTCATCAGAAAAAAATAATTTTAAAAAATTAAAATTAAAAATGATGCAAAAACAAAAATGCGCAGCCGGGATTCGAACCCAAGTCGTTTAACTGCAAAGAATGAAACACATCCACTGCAACATTGCTACATGTTTAAAAATAATAACAAACTTTTGATACATAAAAAGTAGTTTTTGTGTAAAAACTGTTTTTAAAGTCCATTTCCGGCGCCAATGGGAAAAAAGTCCGGACGAAATGACCAAGTGGTAAAGCTCTCGCTTTGTACTCCGAAGGGCGAGGGTTCGATCCCGGAGGTCTAAATCAGAAATATTATAATTCAAGATTTCATTTAGATTGACCCCAAGGTCGCAGGTTCGAGTCCACCTGATAAAAAATTTTGCATATTGGTATTTTTATGCGACTTTTTTTTCCATTGGCGCTGGAAATGGACTTTAAAAACAACTTTTTTACACAAAAACTACTTTTTATGTATCAAAAGTTTGTTTCAATTTGTTAACATGTACCAATGGTGTAGTGAATGTGTTTTATTCTTTGCTGTTAAACGACTTGGGTTCGAATCTCAGCTGTGCATTTTTGTTTTTGCATCATTTTTAATTTTTTTAAATTATTTTTTTCTGATGAAAACGGCCTATGGGACCATAATTTTGACATATTATACCGTTTTGAGTTGCCCTCTATCGTTTACGCTTGGTTTCGGTGAAAAATTTTTGTGGCAGAACTTGTGGTTCCCTTGTGAGTCTCAGCTTTCCAAAACATCCTCTCATGTGTAATTTGGATGTATATTCGTCGGGATATGACTGTATATCTAGTTTGGGGTCAAATTGACCCCTGTTTGAATAGACTCGAAGAAAATCAATGCGACGGATGAGGGTTAATTAATNGATGTATATTCGTCGGGATATGACTGTATATCTAGTTTGGGGTCAAATTGACCCCTGTTTGAATAGACTCGAAGAAAATCAATGCGACGGATGAGGGTTAATTAATTTTTTTTAATTTCTATTTTTTCTAAGAAATTTCATCTTTGTGAGGCATATAACCCCGAAGCTCGCTTGCGGCAAGCAAAAGCCTTGCCTACGGGCATTGTACAAATCCATAGCAACCGAGTTCGAACTTTTGAACTCATAATGAATATTTTTCAGTAAGATTCAAGTTTTGACAGCACTGCTCCTAGCCAGAGATCGAGAATTACTTTTTTCATTACGAAAAACAAAAAGATTTATTTTACAACCTAATAATATATAAGATTATTTTATAATTTTATTTGTAAAATAATACGAAAAAAACATCAATCACATCATACCAGCCTTTTGTAGATTTTTCTGAATTATTGTATCAATAACACTTGATATAACTAGTTGAACTTGATTTGTATCAGTCGCGCAAGTTTCATGCATATAAATGGTCTTTTTGTCAGGATGTTGATTAAGTTCGGCAAATTTCATTTTAATAAAATTGACTGCTTCCTCGTAATTCTGACCTCCTAAACTATTATTAGTATTTATTTAAAAAGTTATTTATAAAGTTCATTGTTTAGATGATACATAAATAATATGCTTTTTTAAGTATAAAAATTAATAGAAATTTTAATATACCTTCATAATCTGGGAAACAAGTTGTAATATTCACTTTTTGTATTTTTTCCAAGAAGAGATCTTTTTTGTTTAAGAAAAGAATCATCGCCGTATTTACAAACCACGAGCTATTACAAATTGAACTAAATAGCTGCATTGATTCTATCATGCGGTTCTAAAATGATCATTATTCTTAAATATTAATCGCGCTATATGTGTCTGTTTGTGTGTTTATGCTATCTCCATAATCTTATCCCAATTCTGTTGCTGTTTATGCCAATCGATAGTGCTCAGAATAGGAGAAAATGACGTCAAAATTATGGGATACCCTATAACACTCATAAGACCGACGCCTACAAGTAAATATTATGATTTAGCATGACTAACTTGAACAAATAAGAGTAAAGAAAAATTTATAACCGGTTCGCCATAGTCAAAAATTCAAAATACTTGAATATTTTCAAATTTTGGTAAAAAATTTTATAACGCACTGAGAGTGAAAATTGTAAAAAAAGTTGTAAAGGCCCCTAGTGCAAACAGCCGTGGTNTAACCGGTTCGCCATAGTCAAAAATTCAAAATACTTGAATATTTTCAAATTTTGGTAAAAAATTTTATAACGCACTGCGAGTGAAAATTGTAAAAAAAGTTGTAAAGGCCCCTAGTGCAAACAGCCGTGGTCAAATGGATAGGATCATCGACCAATTATTTTGAACGGGAGCGTTCGATCCTCGGAGGTCTTATCATAACTCAAGATATCATTTTGGAGATCGAATAAATATGACAAAAAACACAAAAGCACGCAGCTTTTGCGAATTTAGGGGTAAGTTTGCTCGAACAAATTTTAAAAATTTCGCTATATCGAAAAATGCTAGATTCCCAACTTTCATGAGATACAACTTTTCCCATGCTGAGATATGCTCACTTGAAGTTGAGTTTCTCGATTTTTTAATTACTTTTTCGCCAATCTAATATTAGTTTACAACATCACGGATAATTTATCCGCATTATGCAAGTTTCGCTTCAATAAAAAGTTACACTCCAATCTTTTAGGCATACCCTGATTTTTGATCGGTTTTTGACAAAGATAGGCAATTTTGACCCGGATTCGGGGATNGCAAGTTTCGCTTCAATAAAAAGTTACACTCCAATCTTTTAGGCATACCCTGATTTTTGATCGGTTTTTGACAAAGATAGGCAATTTTGACCCGGATTCGGGGATTTTTTCAAGGACAGTTTCTGTGAAAATTGTAGCCCAGCGAGACCGAAGGAACAGTCTGTACTAACCGTAGCTCACAGAGCTCTTATCGAAGCAGCATCAAATCTATAAAAAATTACCGTTGTTTCATCTTCAAACAGCACTTGATCGTACTCACTAATTGCTGTTATAAAAATAATAGATTCCACATTATCAAAACAATGAATCCATTTACGTCGTTCAGAACGCTGTCCACCAACATCAAAAACACTATAAACAAAATCATAAAAAGTTTAACGCAAATTTTTATAGCAATTTCGGGCTATAGATAGAAAAATTTTCTACAAATAGCCTTTTGACAGTATATTTTTGACTGATTTCTCTTTTTGCAATAATAAACATTACCGAAAATCCAGATCCTTTATTTTGAATTTGACTTCTACAACACCAGTGGTTGCAACGCGAGAATATAAAATGTCTTGTTCAGTCGGCCTATAGCCCGGCTCATGTACTCGACTAACGGAATCAAGAAAACTAAAAATATTCTTTTCATATACCGTCGTTTTCATATACTAGAGGTGAGCATATTCTACACCCAGGAACTCTTATGGTGCTCCTGAGAGTTGCTCTCGATCATGTCTCACGAGTGGGTCTCACGAGAAACGTTTCCGAGCGTTGTCGCTTCAGAATATCCCGGAATATTCTCATAAATAAAGGTCCCGAATCTGATGCAGGGCTTAGCTAGTTGAATTCATGAGATTAATGCTGACCAAAATTTTACCAAAAACATCAACCCCCTTGTCCATGTATGTAAAAAGTGATGTTCTACAAAGTTGTTCGGCATAATCTCAAGAATTAAATGGCTAAGAGAAGTTTAAACTTCGCACCCAAACTTCGGGAGCGATAATTTCTGGACACCCTGTACGGAAATTATGGGAACAATAGTATCCTTAAAACATACTATTTTGCAGAATCTGTAAGCTGGTATTCACTTCGCATGTCGTATGCTTTCCTTACTGCTTTATCACTCCATAAATTTTGTAATGCGTTGGCCACTTCATTAGTAAACGGTTGATTTTCATCACCAACTTCAACAACACGTAATATTACTTGTTTGTCTGCCTACAATTGCATATCATCTTACAGGGGGAGGCAAAAGTCCTGGCCTAGGCGGCAAAAAGTCCTGACTTAGGCGGACAAAAGTCCTGATCCAAGGGGCAAAAGTCTTGACATTTCAAAAACGTGTTTTCTCGATAATTCGAGAAAAATTCGACCTAACTCGGCCACATTAACCATTTGGCGAAAACAGCCTAACTCTCAAGTAACCTTCACCTAACTCATTTCATTCACTCCTAACCCGGTGTGTTAACTTGTTTCATCTAGTTTCCGGCACTAGGCCTTTCCTTACCGTTACGGCTCTTCCTTACCGGCCTTTCCTTACCGAACCATTCCTTACCGGACCATTTCCTTACTGGCCTTTCTTTACCGATCATTTTTTAGGGTCGAAACATTTGAATTTCGGATAAAATTTTTTTGCCAAAATAAGGCAAAAAATGTTTACTTTAATATGCAACTAAAAAAATTTTTGAAATTCAAAAGTTTTGACCCGAAAAAATGATCAGTAAGGAATGGTCCGGTAAGGAAAGGCCGTAACAAAAGGCCGTAAGAGTAACGGTAAGGAAAGGCCTAGTGCCTAGTTTCCTATGGGGCCTATCCCTAATAAGGATACCTTTCAGTGGTCAAAATCAAGAAATTCCTTTTTTTGTTTCTAAGATGTTTTCCTATTTTTTGGATGAAAATATAAAAAAAGTATCAAAAACGGCCTTATTTAAAAAAAGTTATGAGCAAATTTTAGTATAAAAAAATTTGGGACACTATGTTTTTACTTCTTTTTGTTGATCATCAAGAGGTATATGTAACACATTATCCATCGCTTGAAGAATTTTTGCCAATGAAGTTACAGTGTTACTGTAAATTACACTCTTCTTCTCATTGATTTCTTCTTCAGTGAAACCATTACTGTGCAGAATTCTAGATTTTTTGAAATTTTAGTTAGTAAGATATTATATACTTACTGCATTTGTTTTAAAACTGTTGACTTGCCACATTCTCCAGCTCCTAAAAATAATTTTTAAGCTACATATTGACACACGTTTGATTTCCGTATTCACGTCAAGTTCTAAAACTTCCGAAGCCTCTATCTCACATCCCTCAAGGCTAGCATCATGATCTTGGTGTTATTGAATAGCTGGTGATGTGCACTACAACTTTTATTTTTACCACCAGTGTCCGTTTTCAACAAGAAAAAAAGTTTAGACATAAAAAATGAAAATTTCTCGAAAAATTTTACCATTTTTTTGCTTGCTCGTTTCCTATCTCAGTTCATTTACAAGATCTTTGTCCTCTCAAAGTGGTTTCTAAAAATTTCTTTTAGTTGAATTATGGTAAATTTATTTTTAGTTGATTTTCTCGGCTTAGCCTCGTCCATTTCCCATGAGTGATGGCTTATTTTAAAGCTCGTAATATGTAGTTTTAGAAACCATTTTGAGAGAACAGAGATCTTATAAATGAACTGAGATAGGAGGCAAGCAAAAAAATGGTAAAATTTTTCGAGAAATTTTCAGTTTTCATGTCTAAACTTTTTTTCTTGTTGAAAACGGACATTCGTGATAAAAATAAAAGTTGTAGTGCACATCACCAGCTATACAAGGACACCAAGATCATGATGCTAGCCTTGAGGGATGTGAGATAAAGGCTTCGAAAGTTTTAGAAACTGACGTGAATACGGAAATCATGGTCGGTAGCAGGATATCGACATCCGAAAATGAGACTCATGAAAATTTTAGCATAAATGTGTTCAGAATAATTGAATACTATAGTTTATAACATTTTCAGGTTGATCGGGAGACCTTTTGCAGATTGTGTCCTCGTAGGGTCGATCCTTATAAAAATTGGCTTTTAAAATGCCAGTTTTGAGGCCAAAAATGGTTTAAAAATGAAAAATCCTTTTCTAAGCTTGAAAAGGCTTAAACATCTTTTCAAGATAAAAATAAAAACGACTTAAGCTTTAAAAAATTTCTACTTTAAAAAAATGGGGATATTATTTTTAGTCGAAAATGATTCTGACATAGAAAAATTTTTAAAAATCCGAATTTTTGGCTAAGTAAAAATTGAAAATTTGTTATTTCTTTGAACATGCATGAAAACCCCCACGGTTTCTAATCATTTTGCAAAAAGCCACCTGAGGTAAACAAAACAACAATCACTTTTTGGAAAATTGAAAAAAATTTTCACCTGCGGCGCTAGTTTTTGTTTAGCTTAAAAAAGAGTAATTCTAAACTAAATATTTTCGCGACTATCGGAGCAAAAACATAAAGGAGACAACATGGTTTTTGAATTTTTTGTCGAAAAAATCATTTTATTTTTCTCCCCTTACGGAATTTTGCCCAAAATTAGAAAAATTTTCGAACCATAAGAAAGGGGATCAATATGATTTTTGTAATTTTTGTTTTGAAAAAATCGAAAAAAAATTACTTCAGCCTTCTCTTGTTTTTTTCTCAAAATTTTTGAAAATTTTCTACAAAAAATGCATAAGGGGACCAAGGTGATTTTTGAAAAGCTAATGTTTTTTTAGGGGTTAAAAATCCCCGGGAGGAGGAGTGTCCAAGAATCCGATTTTTTGTAAATGTAATTTATGGACGGTTTTTTATCACTAAGATTGCCTGAAGGTAAAGTGTATCGCAGTGAGTTAATTAGCTGGCACTAATTAGTCTACCAGTGCACATGGATGTCATAAGTGGTGGTGGGGTGTCTAGGGCGGTGATGACATCTATTAGGCGTGTTAAGCGCACTTGATTATGTGTGCATTCATCACCTTTGGGTGTTCGTTCGTATAAGTTTCGAACTTAGAAAAATTCTCCGAAAACGCCTCGTCGTTTAACTAATATATTGATCTTCATCCACTACTATTCAAAAAACCATGAATAATTTTTTACACAGATTTTCTTAAGCACAATGTTCCCTCTGTTTTAATGAAACACTGTGGTCCCTATTTAAGCTCAAAAATGCTCACGATAAAAACATTTAAAAGTTTTCTGAGACCCCATGAAAAATGATGCCTGATTATATAGAGTGTTCAATTTTATCGCAAAGGCAGTTTTAATAATCACATATTGACACATGTTTTACTGCTTAAAAATGCTTTGAATTACCTAGAAGTAATAATTTTATTATAGACGATGCAGCTCTTTTATCAGCATTAAGTTGCCGTTCGATTTCTTTATTTTTTATCATTTGATCTTTATCTTCTTCATTTGAACATACGCCACCCATTTTAAATTATTGAACCAAGGCTTTTAATAGTTAGTATGAATTTAAAGTTATTGTAAACGAATAATATGTTTATAATAATGTGTCACTAAAAATACGAATAAAGTTTAAAATTCTATAATATTGGTAGTTAAGAAAAGTAAAATACTGCAATTTAACGATAAGAATGAACGCTTAAACGACATACATATTGTCGAAGGCACTAGGCCTTTGGTTACGGTTACCGGCCTTTGATTACCGGCCTTTGGTTACCGACCGTTGGTTACCGGCCTTTACGATTTTTCTTCAATATAAAAGTTTTTCATAAAAATTAATATTCTACAAAATTGTTTCCCATGATCTCAGGAATAACTTTTAGAACATCACTTTTCATGAAAATTCTTGTGTGAAGTCGGTAACCAAAGGCCGGTAACCGTGTTTGGTAACCGTCGCAGTAACCAAAGGCCTAGTGCCTTGTCTAAACTCGAAAACATCAAATTTTTCAATTGTTAGGGGTAACCCCCTCCAAATTTTTAATTTTTACAACAAAAAAAATAATATCACCATCGTGTTCCTTATAGTCGAAAACCCCTCGAGTACAAAAATTAGCCGATTTGGAGAACTTTTTTGAAATTCCCATATTTTTCAATTTTTTTAGGGGGTAACCTCCTAATTTTTTAATTTTTACAACAATTAAAAAATAGGGGTTTTTTCTAAAAAATTAATTTTTTAACCCCCTAAATGAATTTTTTTGGAAAAAGTGAAACGTTATTCCCTTAAAATGGTGTTAGGGCAACTTTTAAACAATTTTTTATCAAAATTTATGTGTATAGTTGTTTAAAAGTTGGTAGCAGATCTAAAAAAACAACCAAAACTCAAAAATTGATATTTTTCATAAGGGATTAAATTTCATAGCTGTACAAGGAGGGGGTACTAGTGCCCTAAATACGACGTGGTCGCTTAAAAATTTCGGCAAAAAGACGAAGTGGGGGGGGGGGATACAGATACAGTACCCCTTGTTCAGCTACGGTTAAAGTTAACCCCCACAAGTTATATATCATTTGAAAGCCCATACTTAGACAAATTTCATGGCGTTAAAATTATTTCGAAAAAAGTTATCTGAAAAATTCTACGCCCCTAAAACGCGTTATTCATCTTCTTGATTGTTTGTTGAATAACTTCAACGGTAATTTGTTTGGTGAATGATTTCATTTTATAGATTTTCTTAGGTATCCCTGCGTGGTCGTGTTTGGCGAGAAATTCTTGCAAATCAGGCAAACACAACAAAGTAATTAATAACCTCTTTATGGTCACATTTTTCACAAGAATCGCATGCTTATGAAATACAGGGTGTTTCAGATGAAACCTACCTATTTTATTTTGGCATAGCTTTTTTCTGGAAAAGTATTCTGAATTTCCGACTTTTGAAAAATAACAAGTTAATTTGCCCATTTTATGCATGTTTTTTTGTTTTTAAAAATTTTGACTTTGGGTAAAAGGTTCTCGCCCGAGATGGGATTCAAACCCNCTTTTTTCTGGAAAAGTATTCTGAATTTCCGACTTTTGAAAAATAACAAGTTAATTTGCCCATTTTATGCATGTTTTTTTGTTTTTAAAAATTTTGACTTTGGGTAAAAGGTTCTCGCCCGAGATGGGATTCAAACCCGCCCCTTTATAAGCAAAAAGCGAGAGCCATACCACTCGGCTATGAATGTCGGATATGAAGGTCGGTAAAATTTCCCGACGAGACTGACCTTCATAGCCGAGTGGTATGGCTCTCGCTTTTTGCTTATAAAGGGGCGGGTTCGAATCCCATCTCGGGCGAAAACCTTTTACCCAAAGTCAAAATTTTCAAAAACAAAAAACATGGACAAATTAGCTTGTTATTTTCCAAAAGTCGGAAATTCAGAATACATTTCTAGAAAAAAGCTATTTCAAAATAAAATAGGTAGGTTTCATCTGAAACACCCTGTATATACGACTCATTTTCCGAGAAAACTCGTTTTCATGTTTTGTCAATGCTCGCGATCGATTTTTCGCATAAAGTTACCCCTAGAGAGGTTATTTCCAAATAAAAAAACTAAAAAAACATTTTTTGACAAAAATCACGGCTCGCTAATCCTTAGTAGTACCAACAAATTGAATAAAATCTTATCCCGATTTTATTAAGCATTTAAAACTTTACTTAAAAGAATAGGTAAGCTCATGTTACCGTGACGACGGTTCTCTTTTGCTCGCTTACGAAACATCAGTTTTACCTTGAATTCCCTTGCTGATTTAAAGCTAGGTACTCATTATGGCCGACAAGCCACTACACCTAATTCACAGCATATCAACATGAAACGCATAGATGCTAATTATATTGGAATGTATGCCTGAGAATAAATGGCTAAGAAATGGTCTGTGAAAGAAGAGATCGCTAATACCTTTTATACAACACCGGAAATTATGTCCATAGATCAAAAATTTAAGAATAATGGTCTTAATATAAAAAGTAACAATATATACGCCTACGTTTTTTAATATTAGTTAGTAACATAATTAATTTCGCTTTGTCATCCAATTTTCTTACAAGGGAAGTGCACCAGAAGCTGGTGCGATTTTCCAAAAAATCAATTATAGTTATTTAGAGTACATGAAATACGTTAAAAACAGTTTTAGCTGCTACTTCACGCTTTTCGAAGAGCTAGGGCCGTTTTAGTGATTTTTAGGGTTAAAATTACGGTTCAAATACACTCTCATAACTTTTTACAGTTAAAGTTTTTTCGATAAGTCCTTTTTGCATCTGTTAGGGGATGGAAAGACGCAAATTATGTTATATTAACTTTGGTCTTAGACCTTTGGCTTCATGGATAAAATCGCCTTACAAAAGCAATACCATTTTCTCTAGGAACAATCATACTTCCGAGAGATCTAAATTCGACTTTATAATAATCCGCCTGACCTTAAATCAACTTAAAAAACTATTTCAAGGCCAGAAAAACAATTTCTAATAGTTTTTGGCATAAGTTATGAAAGTTCGATTTTCGACCTCGGGTGACCCGCCAGGATATTAGACACGGATTTGATGTTTTTATTACTCCAAAACATCAGGAAATACATTTTTTAAAATTTTATGCAAATTTAAGCGTTTTTGTAAAAATTGAAGAAAATTCATTTTTCGGAGGTTTTGGAGTAATAAAAACATCAAATTCGTGTTTTTAGGCTAAAAATACCTCTAGGCAAAATTTTTTATCTATTTTGGACATTGCAAAAAGGAATGGCTCCGCGCGGAATTGGACCCTCGACCTTATGCGTGCAGTTGGCGCCACTTCGCACTTTGCTATGTAACCGGCACTTTTTTAAATCTCTCTGTGAAAAACGTTATACCGTAAAACTTCTAATAGAACCCCATGGGGCTCTATTAGAAGGTGTTAATGATTGCTCTTTTAAAAATCGAGTTTAAATCAGATTTCTCGAGCGACTACTTTTTGAATAGCTACTGCAGAAAGGAACGTTCTATAAAAGAAATTATTGAAAAATATTTTATTTTCGCTGAGTTATGGCCCTTTGAATTTGAAAAAGTTGAAAAAAGGACATTTTTTTTCAAAAAATCATATCTCCGTGAAATCGAAGTCATTGTCAATAATTTCTTTTACATAATGTTCCTCATACGCTTAGCTATCCAAAAAGTGGTCGCTCGAAGAAAATCGACTTAATTTTGATTTTTGGTGGATTTTTGAATGTAAGGCTTAAAATTTTTTAAATTTTAAAACAAATTCAAAAGGCCATATCTCGACGAAAATAAAATATTTTTCAATAATTCTTTATATAGCATATTCCCTATCCTTAGGGCTATCCAAAAAGTGCTCGCTCGAAGAAATCCGATTTAAACTCGATTTTTAAGAGAATTGTTACGTTTACATGAGGTTCTATTAGAAGTTTTACGGTATTCGATTACAAAATAACTCTATCGTTCATGCTCACAATCGGACTTCGAAATTTTCTTAAATTAAAACATTCAACATAACTAAGATTCGATTGCAAAATAATCTTGTACTTTAACGAACAGTTCTTGAAATCGAATACAAATTAACTCTATCATTTAATATAATCACGTAAGCTTTTACTTATTAAATATTAGACTACAAACTACCCTACCAATTTGCGATTCCATAATTCAAGGTTGTCGGCAGTGATGCTTGATTAATCGACTGAACAATTAATCGACTAAATACGATTATTCACGAAAATACAATTTCGATATTTTTTCTTGTGCCATTCTACAAACCAACATGATTGCATCAACTAATCATATTAATCGTAATCGATCGAAACGATTTATCACTAATCGTAATCGATTGAAATGATTAATCGTTTCATTAATCGTAATCAAAAGAATTGATTAATCATTTCATTAATCGTAATCGACTGTAATCGAAATATCACTGATTGTCGGCCTACTAATTAACTAAACTACAGTCGAGTCTCGTTATAATGGCATCCCCCGAAAATTCGTTATAACGGCACCCCAGGGGGTGCCGTTATAACGAGACTCGACTGTAATACTATCACATATAAAAGACTAAAACCTTATTATATTACGGATTTGTAAAAAATTCTGACTCAAAAATATAAGCCGAAAAACGCCATAAACGATGGTATATATGCCCAAATATAGATTTGTTTTAAAGAACAGAACCCAATTAACAACTTTTCTATTTCAAAATTCCTTCCACAATCTCGCTACAGGCCTGGATTTGCGGGCGAAAGCATCCCTGAAGGTGTCCCGGAGTAATTCAAAATGGCTCTATCTCCCTCAAATTGAAGTTAAAATGCATTTTTACTTTGAACTGGGGATTTTTCTATTAGAGAATCGATTCCCGCAGGTTTTGAGTGATTTCGGATTTTCCTAGCCCTCTATATCCCAAAGCCCGATAACGGCGACTCTAATGCTTTTATTGAGACAGAATTGAAAGTAACCGCTTCCGTGTACCACAAACGCATGCTAAAGAAGTAATAGCCCATGGGTTCATAATAAATTCAAAAATCTATAATAGAAATCCTAACAAGGTTGAACATCGTCCCACTCAGCGAAATCTATGATGCGACTTTGCAAAGAGTTGTTGACAGGCGTTTGATCGTTTTACTAGAATGGTCATATCTCCTCGTGGGAATTGTTTTGTGACCTCGTCGAACATTTTGAAAGCTGAGAAGTTGATTTTGTGGATTCTTTTTATGCAGTTTTTTTCAAGATTTTTTTCATACCATTAGTGTTGTCCTATAGAAAATATGTATTGGGCTGATCCAAAAGTTTTGAGACTTTTTATATGAATTTGTGATACGAAATTTTTTTCTAAAAATGATCCAATCGTGGAAGTTTGCGGAAAAACGCTTGCGCGCATTCCCAAAGCGTGAAAATGCTTCCCAATCGATTCCTCGCATTAAATTAACCTTATTAGCATCATTTTTAGACAAAATTCTGGTCTCAATTTCATGTAAAAAGTCTCAAAACTTTTGGATCAACCTAATATTTCAAACAGAAATTCGTTTGTACCTATATATGTATTTCAAACTGGAATTTTTTCGTCGTCTTCATGATCTTTTGTCATTTGCTATCTGGTCAGTTTTTAGCAATTTCAATTGGAACAGTTATAATGTAACGAAACAGGAAAAAATAATCAAAAAACACCTTTTTATGTTTACCATATTATAAATGCATTCGGCAACCCTTTAAAGATAAATTTTCTTTGAACAGATTATTTTTACAGTATAATATTAAAACAAAATAAGTATAAAGATATAAAAATTGAAAAATAATTTCACGCAGCCCCTTGGGGCTGCATAGTCGAAATTTTTTCATGAGCAACACAAGCAATTTGGTTGAATCAGGTTCAGCGATATTGAAACGATTGGTCAAACATTTAATTCAAAATTTTTCGAGAAAATTTACCGATTCGACCTTTGCTGCGGTCAAAATTCAAAAATTCTTTCGTGTTATTTTTTGAGTCTCCTAAGGGGAAAAATTGATTCTTCATAAAAATTCTCCAAATCGGCTGATTTTTTATACCCGGGGTTTTTGGGTATGAAGAATTCGAAGGAATTTTTGAATTTTTATCGCAGGAAAAGTCGAATCGGCAAATTTTCTCGAAAAATTTTGAATTACATGTTTAACCAATCGTTGCAATATCACTGAACCTGGTCAATCAAAGTGCTCGTGTTGCTCATGAAAAAATTTCAGGTGTCCACATGCCTTACAAAAGGGGCAGGCTACGAGAAAATAGTATACAACATAACTTGTGATGTTATCTTTTAACTTTCTATAAAAATTGCAAATTTTCAATTACGAATTTTAATTGATAGTACCGGGAGGCAGAGCGCTAACGCGCTCGGAGGGGGAGAGAAGAGATGATTGTGAAATTCTTCCCTCCGAGTGATTTATATCAGGGGGGGGGGGCAAAAGTTTCAGACCAGGTGGACAAAAGTTTCAGACAATTTTCACAATACATTTTACAACAACGTTATAATATTTTTATTTTAATCTAAGTGTGTATATTATGTATGTACAACAAATACCGTAAAATCGTGCGTATAAGCCCGGGGTGTATAAGCCCGGGGGTGTATAAGCCCGGGCAACACATTTCACAATACGCAATAATTTTTCATCACACAATTTCTAACCATAAACGATAAACAATAAAAAATTATGATATTTAAAATTCCATATCATCGTCGAGAAGAGCTTCGTAGCCCCACAAGTTTGAGGAACGTATAAGCCCGGGCTTATACATCCAATAGAACGCATGTGTGGGTGTATAAGCCCGTTCTATTGGATGTATAAGCCCGGGCTTATACGCACGATTTTACGGTAAGCACCGTTTAAATTATCTGAAACTTTTGGCCACCTGGTCTGAAACTTGCCCCCCTGATACACTCACCTCATCTTCTTTCCATCATAAATGGGAATCGGATAGGACCTTTTGTCTCAAATGCGGAATCATTACCACTGAGCCATTTAGGAGAAAATTTTGGCTTTTAAAAATTTACATAAAAATTTAATAATTTTTTAATAATTATAATTTTTTGTTGTAAAAATAGTTAAAAATTTTTAAAGTCTTCAATTTCGTTATGATTTGTCGAATTTTAATTGTCCCCAATCACCTCACTTTTTTGCAATTTTTCTCCATGAAAATGAGGTCTACGTTCTATAGTGTAAAAATAAAAAATGATCAGTGAACGCAGTTCTACATGATAGACTTATTTCCAGAAAATCGATTTTTCTGTTGCACTGGTCCTTTAAAGTGAAAGATCTATTTGATCGCACAGTAGTGGGTACTAAAACATATTTTTTGGCGTTTCAGATCAAATTTTGGTGTTTTAATTTTTATCTAACTTTTTTAATTTGATAACTTTTATTTTGACATTTAGATGACTTCTTTAAGTGATATTTTAATTCGAAACAAGTTGTTAGCTGCTGTTGGAGTTGCAGGCTGTGCTTTTGTCGGCTATGCTATATATTTTGATTACAAACGAACACATTCACCAAATTATAAAGAAAAAATTCGTGAAAGTAAGCTTTTATATTTTTTGATAATTTTTTGTGGCTCACTTTTTAAACCATGCTCTTTTTGAATCTGCAAGAATTTGTGAAAAATCATATTTCTAAGAGTCGTATTAGACAAAAATAAGGGGTAATAACCATGAAAATACGCAATTTTTTTCTTAGTTTTGAGCTATATAATCGAAATTAAAAAGTTTTCAATATTTTTTTGTAAAAAAAATCTGGTGATGGGGGGCGTTCGAATGAGCTATTGGCGACTGAAATTGATTTAAACTTGATTTTTGGTGACTTTTTAAATGGGAGTGTAAACTATTGATCACTCTATACAATATCTTGTTGCTTCATTAAATATTTTTATTTATACAAATTTTAGATCGAAAGAGAAAAACGAAACAGAATCTAAAAACTAAAGGAACAAGCAAAATGCCGGATCCAACAAATATGGAAGAAATGCAAAATTTTTTCCTTCAAGAAGTTCAGTTAGGCGAAGAACTTATGACAGAAGGTACTTTTTTTCTTCTAGCGTAAATATCAGACAGGGAAAAATTAAACCAATGTTGGATGATATATTCGCGGGAAAAAGTTGAACCTCTGACAATACTCATATTTTATCTTTATGAAAAGTTTTTTCAGCATAGAGTAATCATCTATGGAGATTCTTGTGGTTTAGTTAATTTTATATCATGTTAAATTTAAATTAAGGCACAAGGATCGCAAACCAAGAAAAATATTAGGTTGGCGAAAAAGTAATTGGGATTGTTTTCACGGTAAATTCTGAATCATCATCGTTTTTGAGATAATTGCATGTGAAGTTGGCGAAATTTTAAATCTGTACAGGGTGTGTGGAAATTATCCGACTCCCTATAGTAAGATATATCTAGATACAGTTGCCGCTCCATATAGTGACACCCACCATTCAGAAAAAACCATGCAGGAATGCCTCTTGGCGGGAAAATTTGTAAACGTCACCAAAAATCAGAATTAAAAGATTTTTAAATAATTCTTTTTTTAAAAGTTTTGTGGATATATTGGGCAACTTTTAAAAAAAGAATTATTTCAAAATCTTTTAATCCGGATTTTTGGTGACGTTTACAAATTTTCCCGCCAAAAGGCATCCCTGCGTGGTCTTTTTTGGATAGTGGGTGTCACTATATGGAGCGGCGACTGTACTTTTTTTGCCATAACTTTTGATAGAAACAACCATACGCCGAGATCTTAGTATCATTTTAAATCTACGAACGTGAGCTTTAAAAGACACCAAGATCTCGATATATAGATGTTCCTAACAAAAGTTATGGTGAAAAGTATCAAACATTAGGGGTGGGATAATTCCGCACATCCTGTATATTACAACGAAAATTTGCACCTGAGCATTTCTGTAGTAAAATTTAGCTTGCATCAATTAAAAGTTGTTTATCGAAGCGATTATTCAAAATTATCTGATAAATTGCTTCAATAAACAATTTTTAATTGATGCAAGTTAAATTTTACTACAGAAATACTCAGATGCAAGTTTTCGTTGTAATATACAGATTTCAAATTTCATCAACTTTGCATGCAATTATCTCAAAAACGACGAAGATTCAGAAATTTACTATAAAAACAAAAAATGCTTCATTTGTTATGAGCTTTCAGAATATCAACAAAAATAGCAATTTTTTTCCGACCGGACTAGTCCTTTAAGACCATTCTGTAATTTAGGAATGATTTCCGATGGATTGGATCATTTGAGTAATGCAATAGTTCTTTGCGCACATCCTCAACAGCTTTTAGCTATTTTTAATCAAACATTGCCAGCAGAACATTTTCAGGTTTGGTTAGAATTTAATATAGTCTACCCTCCATATAGTGACACCCCTAATGGTGACTATATTGAGGCCATAACTCGGCGAAAAAAAGATTTTTCAATAATTTTTTATACAAAATACAATTAGCTATCCAAAAAGTGGTCACTCGAAAAAATCCGATTTTGGCGAATTCATTATATGAATTGGAGGGGGTGTCACTATATAGAGTTGACTGTACTCATTATTTATATTTAGATGCTAATTTCAAGAATTCCAGAAGCTAAACAGGTAATACAGGGTGAATCAGATTAACTTGGCTCTATTGCGAGGCTTTGTTTCCTGGCATAATAAAAAAACGAAAATAATGTTGTAAAAATGGTTTAGCTCATTAAATAGGTTGAATTCATTGATTCAGCAATAAATATCGTCTTAGCGACACAAAAATCTCTGTAGGATGTGATTGTTCATTTGATGTTGAGGGTAGAAATATTCCATCGCAATTTTAATAGATAGAGTAGCCCCCAACCGGATGGGGGTCCACCACTCTCTTCTCAATCTTTTTGAGAAGAAACATACATGGTCAGGGGGGAATCGCATTTTTCGGACTTTTTCCCGATTTTCGAACGCCATAGATAGGAAGGTATTTATTTCTTGTGAAGAATCTTTTCCTCTATTTTCATTGTGATTGCAGTTTTAATTTAAAAAATCATACTTACGATATCAAATTTTTTGAAAATTTATTGACGAAAAAATTTCGTCAATTTCCCTCAAACCCCCTATTTGGCTATTAGAAAAAAGTTTGGGCATAAAATTCGTTAAAATAAAAGGTCGGGAATCCTAAATCCATACTGAGTACAATGATTCTAAATCATTTTATGCAGCTTATTTTTGTTGGGATAGATTGGAAACTTTAGATTTTGGCAAGGAGATCAAGTTGTTTTGGCCCACTTTGAATGTCATGCTAATCAAAGTTATTATTATTTTAGCGAGTGGCACTAATGTTTGGATCCCAAGTGACTAGTGATAGAGGAGAGCCTATCAATATATCCGATGATTCTGAAGGCCTATCCATGACTTTTATGCCTGCTCGTACTGATGGTACTAGCACCACAATTAGTAGGTCTGGTGCTACAGGCATGGTAGATCCTGATGATTTAGAATAGTTAAAATCAATTTCACAGATTATTGTAATTGAGCATTTATGTGTGCGAAAATTCAATAAATTGAAAATAATAAATTTTTCAAATAGGTTGTCCCGTAAAACAACTATAGGGCATCTCAGACAAGTGGTTACATTCAGAGAAAATCAAATATTTCTATTTCGAATTTTTATTGGTATTTTTAATAGAAATAGAAACGTTTCTATTTTTGAAAATAGAAATACAAATAGAAATCTTCGTTTACATTTACATTTTTTGCCATATAGTTACACAAAACAATCAATACGACGTAACAGGCCGAAATTGAAAAAATTTGTGCACTAGTGTTACGAGGCTATGTTTACAAACAAAGTTTAAAAATATACCAAATAAGAGGGCTAGTACATGGAGCCGAGCACTCCGCGGGGGGGGGATGATGTGACTCCAAGCGGTACTCCCGAGAATCTCCATAGATGAATGAATTGAAAAAAATCCGCAAAAGCTTTTTTGGGCATTGATATCGAACAATCTCTCAGAATGTACCAATTTGACAGGCAGTATAAGTTCCATTTCCGCTACTGTATTACGAAGAAAAAACTGGAAGTGTCTCTCGGAGTTACATTCGGAGAAACCTCTATTGCGTTAGCGTTCGACCCTATTTATTTATGAAAGTCTTTAAAAATAAATATTGGCTTGATCCAAAAGTTCTGTGACTTTTTACATGAATTTTGACCCAGAATTTTTTCTAAAAATAACCCCTATAGGAGTAATTTTATGCAGAGAATCGATTGCGCGCATTTCAGAAGCGCGAAAACGCTTCCCTGGCCCTGATTCAGGGAAAGTGGTGGGTGTATTGAAGCGAAAATTAATTAAAGTTCAATTTTTCTCCGAAAAACCAACTATTTAGCGGTTTTTCTAGATGGGGAATCGATTGCGCGCATTTCTGAAGCGTGAAAATGTTCGCATGATCCAGGATACTTTTTTCATGAATTTGGCACCCGAAAATTATTTTCTAAAAACGTCCTTATGGATGTAAAATCAGGGTTAGGGAAGCACTTTCATGCTTCGATAATGTGCGCAATCGATTCCCCGCCTAGAAAAACTCCTAAACATCTGGTCATCTGAAGAAAAATCGAATTTTAGTTCATTTTCGCTTCAATACAAACAATACTTTTCCTTATTCAGGGTCATGGGAGCGTTTTCACTCCTCGGAAAATCAATGCGAGCAATCGATTCCCGTCGTACTTTTTTTAAACAAAAGCATTCATTTTTATTATATAATCTTTTATAAAAATATTATTAACAAAAAAACTGTTACGTATAAAAAGCAGCTGTGCCAATTGAGAAAAATTCCCCTTTAGAATTTTTACCAGCTCTTTTGAGATGGATAATGATGCATTCCAATAGGTTATTCCAATCGGAATCACTTTATCATTATCCGAGCTCTCTCAACTTTCTTCTTTTAAGTTTAAACTAGCGAACGAGTGGTATTTTGACTGCTGACACTTCATATAATTTAAGCAGACCCAATTTTCAAAACAGTTGTTATCATTTTCAACACATTGTTTTTACCATTTTAAGTTTTTTGCATTAGTAATTGTAAATTTAATCTTTTTTAAAATTTATTATAAGTGATCAATAATACAAATTGGCGAATTGATTGGAAAATCGGAGCTACTGCACTTTATAGGGGTCAGTGACGGGGGTCGGAAAAATTTTTTTTCAAAATGACCTATATAGGGGTAATTTTATGCGAGGAATCGATTGCACACACTCCTGAGATGTGAAAACGCTTTTTTGATCCTCATTTTTGACTATTTACTCATGAAAAACTAAAAAGAACATTTTTCATGAATAAATAGAGCGTTTTTAGAATGAAAAAGAACGTTTTTCATGAGTAAATAGAGCGTTTGTCATGAGTTAAAGTCAAAAATGAGGGTCAAAAAAGCGTTTTCACACCTCAGGAGTGTGCGCAATCGATTCCTCGCATAAAAGTACCCCTATATAACCCATTTTGAAAAAAAAATTTCCGACCCCCGTCACTGACCCCTATAAAGTGCAGTAGCTCCGAAAAATCAATTCGCAAATCCTATTATTATAAACGTGTAATGCCTGTTTATGTGCGCAGATGATTGGCACAGCTACTTGTATATATTTCCCATTGTTCCGATAATCCGACCGATTATTTTGTGGAACAACCGGTAGGAACACAACGACCGGCTGTTTCGACCATTTTTGACCGGCTATTTCATTATAAAGTTTCTTTTTTTTAACAACCGATCGGAACCAAAACGGCCTAGGTTTCAAATTTCTGATTCAATCAAAATTTGTTTATTGACAGGAAAATAATTTAAATTTTTTGAGCATTTAGGAAAAAATAAATATAGCATTTTTATCAGCTCAATGAAACAAATAAAATGGCACCAAAATGATTCAATTTGAAAATCATTTTGAGTTATTGAAACGAAAATTTGCTAAAAATTTAAAATATTTTCGTTTTAATAACCCAAAATGATTTTCAAATTGAATAATTTTGGAGTCATTTTTCTCGCCTCATTGAGCTGAGAAAAATGCTATACTTACTTTTTCATAGATACTCAAGAAATTCAAATTATTTTCTTGTCAATAAACAAATTTTGATGGATCAGGAATTTGAAATTTAGGCAAATTTTGTTGTTGTAATACACAAACGAAACTTCACATGCAATTATCTCAAAAACTAAAACGATTCAAAGGGTACTGTAAAAACAAAAAATGCTCCATTTTTTATGAACTTTCCGAATATACAAATTATGGCAACTTTTTTCCGAGTGGGCTATTCCTTTAAGCATTAGATTCGAATTCACTTTATAATATTTGCGGATTATTTTCACAGACTTTATCAGGGATTTTTTCATTGAATTTTTTAATGGTTTTTTCTTGGAAAAATTTGTAAACATTAAAATTATTTGAAAAAACAAATTGTGAAAAAAATCATCAAAAAAACAATCAGCAAATATTATGAAATGAATTCAATTCTAATGCTTAAATTTTAACAAACTTCCATAAAAGAAATCGCGTGCAAAGAGGTGCTGTGAAAAAATCCTCTTTTTGAAGGACTTTTTCACGTCGGCAAGGTGAATTCGATCCTATAGCCAAAATTTTCATAATTTTAAAACAGAGTACAAGAAGTTTTCGCTCACTATAATTAAGATTTATCTTTTATCTCAACTTTTCAAACTCTGGTTAAGAGTCCACTTTAGATTTAAGAGGCCTCTTGAGTGTAAGCGATATTGCAAGAATGCTTAATTGTATACAGTTTCTAGTTAACATTTTTAAAAGTATTTTTTAATAGATATATTTTTTACATAGGTAAAGCTTATAAAGAAAATATTTTGAAACTTTTGATGAATTATTATTACATGGTTACCAAAAAATTCTTGCACTCATTTTTAAACTCAATTTTCCATCAATTTTGAATGTTGACTCAATCGTTTAATATTAAACGAGAAATGTCTGTCTGTCCATCTGTCTGTTGGTGTCATAGAATTTTGTAACCTTAAGTCCAATCCCGTTATGACTTAGATTTTTGGAAAGAGCTCGGTGAGAGAAGCAAAACGACACCAAAATCATGGGGGTATCCCCTCTGGAAAAATTAAAGATTCAATTTTTTATTTTTGCCTTTTCAACTTAGGTATTTGATCAGAAATGAAAACCCGCTGCCTTTATGGTGCAGGGCTTTTGTTATTTTTTGGGACCCGGAAATTTATTTTTCTAAAAATAAGCCCTCTAGGAGTAATTTTATGCGGGGAATCGATTGCGTACATTTCCAGAGCGTGAAACGCTTCCCTGAATCTGATTCAGGGAAAAATTGGTTGTGAAGCGAAAATGGTTATTTTTATAGAAAAAGTGAAAATTGTCATTTTCTGTGTCAGGGAATCGTTTTTATGCTCGAAAACATTCGATTTCTTGCATAAAATTACCTCTAGAAGAATGATGAGCAACGGTCAGTTGGTGACATAAAATTTCTACAAGGACTTAGGCTTAGGCCTAAGCCCTTAGGCCTAAGCTTAAGCATTGGCCTAAGCCTAAGCCTTGGTAGAGATTTTATGTCACCAACTGACAATTACCCAAGAATGATTTCCAGACTTAAAAAATGCGAAAAACAAAAATAACCATTTTCGCTTCAAAACCAATTTTTCCTTGAATCAGGGAAGCGTTTTCACACTTCGGGAATGCGCGCAATCGATTCCCCTCATAAAATTACCCCTAAAGGGCCCATTTTTAGAAAAAATAAATTTCCGGTTCCCAAAAAATAAAAAAAGCCACTTTTTTGGCCCACTCTGTACATAATTTGACAAATTTGGCTACATTCATAAAAGTAGCTTTTGAAACTTTGAGGTACATAAAGGGAAAAGTAACTCAGAAAAGCCAAAAACGAAATGTACATTTGGATATACCATGGCAAGAGCTAAATATATAGCAAAAAATTTTTTAACTTCTTAAATTAATTTTAAAATAAGAATAGTGGCATATCATCTCATTAGTATCAGCAATTTACATCATTTGTTTTGATCTCGCGGTTTTGGTTCTTTTTAAAAGTAGGAAAAGCCCCTTAAGCTGAGGCGATCAATTTTCGGGAGTCTACCCGGAATCCATTCACACTTGCTTTTGGCAAGAAAACTAGGCAAGATTTATAGCTATTATTTTCTCCATTTTTTTTATTAAGCATATTTTCAAAATAATGTTAATATTTTGTGAAACAGTTTATTTTTTATAACAAAATTGAAGAATAAATTATCAACAAATTAAGAGATAAAATGCATATTTTTACGATTAAATTTTTTCAATACACAAAATATTTTTTCTCTTAACTGCATAAAATTTTAAAATCTTGTTAATTGTACAAAATGTTTTTGTTGAAGAGGGAGTGGTGCCCCATCCAGATATTACGTAATTATGTTGAGGGGGGGGGGTTCGGCCCTCCTCATAAAAATTGATTACGTTAGTGCATTGTTAATGATTATGTTGTGGGGGGGGGGGGGNAAAATCTTGTTAATTGTACAAAATGTTTTTGTTGAAGAGGGAGTGGTGCCCCATCCAGATATTACGTAATTATGTTGAGGGGGGGGGGGTTCGGCCCTCCTCATAAAAATTGATTACGTTAGTGCATTGTTAATGATTATGTTGTGGGGGGGGGGGGGGAAAACCATCAAAAAGTTGATTACGTAATATCTGGATGAATCCGCTAAATCTGCAACGTAGGAACATGTTTGAACTTTAAAGGATCAGTCCGGTAGGAAAAAAGTTGTAATTTTTTGTATATTCAGAAAGTTCATGAAAAATGGAGCATTTTTTGTTTTGAATCGTTGTAGTTTTTGAGATAATTGCGTGTGAAGTTGGCAATTTTTGAAATTTTGTGTATTACAACGAAAGTTTGTACCTGGGTTGTGACGATAGTTTTTTTCCTGAATCAATAATAAGCCAAAAATTGGCCCATAAAAATTCAATTTTCCCGAATAGTACTACAAACTTCTGATTTTTTATTCTCGGGGGTTTTTGGGTATGGGGAAAAAGATGTCGCAGAAGTTGTTCAATTTTTCATAAGGTCCCTATAATCTGCGCTCTCTGCCCAGGTATGTTATATACGTATAGGGGTCGGTATAAGCTATAAATAGTGGGACAATATAACGTCCCCTATACCATATCGAACAAATGTAATATAATTTTTTAATTTATATTTTTATTTTTCTTAAATTATATACACTTTGGACATAATGGAAATTTTTGATTTTTTTATAAGTTTCTGTTGGCTTTTCTTCTTTCATTTCCAACTATCAAATACAAGCGTGTCAAATTACGTGCCAGTGAAAAATTGGCCATTTGTGAATGCGCTTAGTAATTATATTTTTGCCGTTATTAGTTAATTTTTAATTTGTTGATATGTTGCAATTCAAGAAAGAATTCGGTGACGCTAGGCTGAAACCATGATGAGCTACCATGAAGCAGCGTTGTTTCAAGTTCGAGTACTGGGTATATCCCAACTTTTAGGTCATTGGCCATTCGGATCAATATGAGCAAAGTGCCCCCTCCAAGG
The DNA here is from genome assembly GCA_900406225.1 of Acrobeloides nanus. Taxonomy (NCBI): domain Eukaryota; kingdom Metazoa; phylum Nematoda; class Chromadorea; order Rhabditida; family Cephalobidae; genus Acrobeloides; species Acrobeloides nanus. The sequence continues at coordinate 5,918 of OZJO01000743.1, read as the reverse complement.
CGATCTTTTTTTATCGACGCACGAGTTTGGCAACTCCGTTATTTGTGTCTGGGTGCTGTACTAAAAAAGTCTTGAAGTGAATCTTAGTTTGTGATCCGCACACTGGAGGATCACTGAACACTTGTCGACGCCAATTTGTCCGTTCTAATAAAACGTCATATCTTCAAACTGTCGATCGGTAGATGAAACTTATGGTTTGAAGATATTACGCTTTTTTGAAAGAACAAATTGGCGCTGATCAGTGCTCAATGACTTCAAATTTGTGTATAAAGCATCAAGTTGGTGAACCTGTTTTCGAACATGGGTTGCAAAAATATTTTATTTCATACCGCCTTATATTTTAATTTTCATATTTGTATATTTTAATTTTCTTATTATGGATCCAACAGGGATCCATTTTGGGTAATATGTGCTTGGGGGGGGGGTTTTCCGTTATGGGGAATATGAATTCGAACGAATTTTTGAGTATAAGACTTTAAAAATGTCGAAGAGGAGAAGCTCAGAGAAAGAAAAAATTTTTGCTTCATTTTTGGAAAAAAGTTTTTTGAAAATCAAAATTTTTGCCCTACCAGGATCGAATTTGGCGGTCTCAACATTGCTTAACTTGCCAGATCGGACGGGCGGCTTCCTTATCCACTTTTCTATGGTGGGGTAACTTTTTTCATTCCAGCTGATACGGACTATAAAGAATAGGCGAGTCTTCACCAGTAGCGCAAATAAGGGAAAAGAGAGGGGAAACTTCCCCTTCTAAATCCAAAAAAATGGAAAAATTTTCCTAATAGTCCCCCTTGTGTTTTTGCCCGAAATTTTTGAAAATAAAATCTTAATGGTCCCCTATTATAATTTTTCACCAAAATTATCCAAATTTTCATATCTTGTTAACAAAAAATATTCAAAATCTGCTATTTTTTGCCAAAATTTTTCATTTTTTTGTGCATGTTTAGCTGAAAAACAAGTGTTTCTTAAGTGATTAAAAAGTTTAAAAAATTGCTCTTCGATTTTCGTTTCATTTCTTTCTTATTCATCTATATATCTAACAATACATGATCATCAAAATAACATAGGCTATTAATGTCGATGATTAAGGGTTTGAAATAGCCCCGGTTCTTATCTTGAGCAAGGGTTTTTTAGCCGTAAAATTTTTAAGTTTTGAAAATGTTTCACTTTTTTTCTGAAATAATTTTTGGATATGCTCTATTGGAACAAATTTCGGATTGAAAACTATCATTGAGAACTTGAAAATTGAGGGTGTACGTATATATATCCGCATTCATACATAAAAATTTCCGCTTTTATGAATGGCATTGAGCTGAGTATTAACCAAATCATTCCAAAAAATTTGAAACACTAATGAATATTGCTTACGTTTTCAAGGCAAAACTAAGTGCCAATATTTGAATTGCGCAAAACATTGCTTCATTCGATGCCCATATTGTGCTAATTACATTTGTTTCGCCCATGACATTAATCATTGACATTAATAGCCTATGTTATTTTTTTTATGATCATGTATTGTTAGATATATAGATGAATAAAAAAGAATAAAATGAAATGTAATCGAAGAGCAATTTTTTAATCACTTAAGATTCTGGCTAAAAATATGTATTTTTTAATTTTTTGTGTTTTAAAAAAAAATATTAAAGCCCAGAAGAATTATGAATAAGGAAAAAATTGTAGCGCTATTTTTCAGAAAGCTAATGAGTGGTCGGTCATGATGTTTGGATAAATAGAAAATGAGATATGCTCATGAAAAGCTATCCTATAGGTATTATATATGTCGAAAAATTCGAAGTGCTATATTCGATGAATTTTAAGAAGGGGCATATAAGACCAACGCTAATCTTGAGCATTTCTTGTTAGAGATAAGCATTTTGAAAAAATTTTCGCCTGCGCCGCTGGTTTTTTTACTTACCTCAAGCATTTCAATAAAAAATTTTTCAAGCCTATCGGCGCGAAAAAACATAATGAGTCCCAAGTGACTTTTGGTAAATTTTTGAAAAAATATATAAAAAATCATAAGAGTCCATCTTATGTTTTTACCTAAAATTTTTGGAAAAAACATAAGGGGGACCAAGATAAATTGTTGTAAATTTTTGGGGACTTCCTCCCCCCCCCCAAACTAAAGCCCATTTTTGCGCCGCTGGTCTTCACTCTCACCTCTTCTTCTCCTCTTCGATCGCGTAGCGCTGGGAACCCGTACTTAATGAATGAGGCAAAACTCCCAGACTCTAACGTAAATGTTAAAACTAAGAAATTTTTAGATACAGATGTTTTATTTACGATAATTTAATTAATTACTATTTAAATTATTAATTGTAATATTTTAAATCTAATATTAAAACATTGAAAACAAAATGATGATATATTTTATACAGGTATCATTTTAAATATTAGCTAGCATATTTAACTCGATAGAAGACGACGCCCGATCTCACAAGGAAAGCTCACTCGGTGCAACACCCCTATAGAAAAAAGCTTGGCGGGGTTTTTGAGTTTGGGCCATAAGAATAAAAACAGCATATGATCTGGATCCGAACAGGAAGAAAAATTTTGAGCTACGGGCCTCACAAGGTTTATACCCGTATTTTTCCTTTTAAGGCCATATCGATCATTTTAAATCCGTTTGAGCTGATTTTTGTTTTGTTGAATTCCTGAGATCACGGCGAACAACTTTGTAGAACATCACTTTTTGTGAAAACCTTTGCGTGATGGAGAAAAATCCCTTTGAAAATATTGTTTCTTTTGAATGAAATATTGAGTTATGATATATCATTACCCAAGAAATACTCAAGCAATAAAGGAAACAATATTTTCAAAGGGATTTAAAATGATCAATATGGCCTTAAAAGGAAAAATATGGCTATAAACTTTGTGAGGACCATAGTTCAAAATTTTTCTTTCTGTTCGGATCCAGATCATATGCTGTTTTTATTCTTATGATTCAAACTCAAAAACCCCGCCAAGATTTTTTTTCCATAGGGGTGTTGCATTGAGTGAGTTTTCCTTGTCAGTCTTCAAAATACTATAAAGAGATTGCAGAGTTTATTTCTGCTAAAAAATGTTGATAATAAGGGAATCTCAAAGGCCTCGAATTTTTCCACAAGTCGAATGATTAGTTTGTTCAATAAGTCTTGCATCCTACATTTCGTCATTTGAGGGGCTCCATAAACCGTTTTCGACAAAAATTTTTTCACTATTATGCAATATTGTATGCTAATACTATCGAAGCAGTCTTTTTGTGCGTAGCTCATGTTTTCGTGTCAATATATAAATTTTTCAAATAGTTGAGTTTTCAAAAATGAAACCTTATTTTAAAATGTTGATATTTGACTCTAGAAGTCGATTTTTATGAAATTGTCAACCTTCCTATAGTTTTTCTGGGCGCTGAACACGAATTTGCCGTTATTTTTTGTAATAGAACTCGGGGATATGTCCAAAAATGGCTTACAAAGAAAAAGGGTGCAGGGTATATCCCCACATTCCAGCCCGAAGGATCGGAATTCCTTCCTATTATAATGGTCCCCATTATGATTTGTCACAAAATTATCCAATTTTTTCAAAAATTTTCGAGAGTGCACCCCCTCCATTCCCGGGGGTCTGGTTACGCCACTGGGGTCACATGTACTCTATTTTTGAGGTTAATTTTTTAAAATATGACGGTCTCTAACTATATCTTATGTAAAAATTATTCACCCTCAAATGGTGAATAAATTTTAAAAAATATGGTTACCTTGATTAAGCCATGTTATTGATTTGTTAGCTCATTATTTTCATATTGATTTTTCTAACAAACAAATGTGTATTTCATCTCTGCGTAATTCAAACAAAATTTCACGCAGCCCCTAATAAGAGCTGTATGGTTTGTTTTTTATTAACCTTGTATTTCAAAAAATTTCAATTTTCAAAACTTTTTTGCTAATATATATTGTCAACGTTTTGTTCGAATTTTATATTTTGAGTTACCGAGAATCAAAATTTGTGTGGACTAATCAATTTCTTTTTAGCTAATTTAGGAAAACGTTAAAAATTAGGCTGTTCCTTCACTTTCAATTTGCAATGAATGACGGAAAAACTTAACCGCAAAAAGATTTCTCCCGATTAAGAAGTTTTAGAAAAATTTAAAATAAACATACCCTACTTCCTCTGCTTTCTATAATTTCTGCATTTTCTATAATTTTTACATAGTTCACGAGCCCGACATTTTTGCGTAGTAAAATTTTTTACTTTGACATTTCCACAAATATCAAAATGGTGCCAAAAGTTGAGAAAAGTGAACGACTTGGCGTTTTATATTAACATGGGAATACTCTTCCAAAATTTCGGTTTATTCGAGTGTTTTTGACCATGAGTGTTTTTTGAAAAAGTGACAATTTTTGGGCCTCCAACGCTTCTAGAAAAAATTTTTCAAATGAAACCCTGGGGCCTTGATGTGGGTTTATTAGATTGAGGTCCTATCAACATTTTAGAAAAGAAATTAGGCTTCTAACTTTTAACCTCTTAGAGAAAAGCTCGNTTTTTCAAATGAAACCCTGGGGCCTTGATGTGGGTTTATTAGATTGAGGTCCTATCAACATTTTAGAAAAGAAATTAGGCCTCTAGCTTTTAACCTTTTAAAGAAAAGCTTGGCCCCCGCGGCCCCATTTTCGGAGCCTGGTCCCATGTACCAGCTCTAGGATATCCTAAAAGTTATATGTTTATTGTTATATTATTTTTACTGGGAGATCTACTTTCGGCAAAAATGCCCTAGAGGGTTTTTTATATGTGGAATCGATTCCCGTAAGAATTGAGTGATCAAAATTTTTTTCTGTTGCCCTGTATTTTTTCTATTTTCCCTGCGGATCATTGAGGGCCCAAAGAACCCACAATGGAAAATTGTTTCAGAAGTGTCAAAATCTGAAAGTTTCTATCTCTAGGGTTTTTTTCTGCCTTCTAAGCGATTTGAGTCGGGTTCATTTGGGCCAACATGTATACTCCATTTTTACCCGTACAACATAGCAGTACCGAAAGGTGGATACAGGGGGTACATGTACCCCCATGGGCCAAAAAAAGTTTAAAAATTCAAAGGGTTCCCCTTATTTCAAGGGTCCCCACCGGAATTTTGAAGGAGTATCCCCGTATTAAAATTGATAGATATCACTATTTTTTGACTATGTGGAATCAATTTCAACTACTTTGGACAACTTTGAAAAATTCAGGAAAATTGATTTTTCCAAATTGTCATCCCAAGGGCATAAAAAACTCAAAAATTTGATTTTTCAGTTATCCAGAAATAGTGTGCAAGAAGAAATGGGCACCGTAAAAAACGCATATAGGAAAAATAATTTCCGCACTAAAAATTTCTCCATCTCTGACTTGTATATGTTGGCAAAAACCACATAAAAAGCAGCACTGGAGCCAGAGAAATTGTTGAGAAAATTTTGATGAAAAGTTTTCCAAACTTTTTGATCACCCTGTACATAACTTGGAGCTATTTAGAACAGTAAAGTTGATACAAACCTTTTATATTTTTTGCTCAATTATTTTTTAATGACTTTTGCTTTTATAATAGATTTTTTAAAATATTTTCCAGTTTATTTAGTTGCTTAAATCAGTGAATGGGCGCATTTCACGCTTCTTGGTTTTATGCTACTTCATCGATCAAATATTTCCTTGACAAAAACTTTCTTGAACTTTAAAAATTTTAACTTTTTATTCATCACAAGAAGATTGTAAATTTGTACAGGGTAAGTAAAATGGCAATTTGAGATTTTATGTTTGTAGACAGATTGTATTTTCTCGAGTAAAATGTTGTCTTTTAACCTAATTCTTTTTCAAAACGTAGAAAATCGAATTCTCTACAGCCGGGCCAGTCCTTGCCTCAGACAGCAGCTGCGCGCTGCATGCAGCTGCTGCGTGACTAAACAGCTGCTGCGGCGCAT